>KE371285.1:382059-404016 GCA_000418225.1 Zizania latifolia
AACACCAAGTTTTCAGTATAAACTTCTTGCCCATAACGTGTTCGCTGAAATGTCTTCAAGGATTTAGTACTGCACTCTAGGTGTTCGATTAAATGTTTACATGCACTTGATTTTCAGTTTACACTAGGAATATTTTCTCAAGTGTTCTAGTGTATGTCAAGTGTCTGTCTATTTGCATGAGAGGATCTGAGACGCATTAGTTATTTCTTCAAGTACTCGATCTTTTGCGCAAGAGCAGTTTGTGCATGTCTTCTTTTTATGAGAATGCTTGTTTTTCTCATGGAAGCATTATGATCGTTACTTGTGTTTTTGTTGAGTTGCCGTGTTCGGAAGTGATTGTTGGTAGAGTTTTTGTATCGACTTGCCTGGTGTAACTATTATTGTCTAGTCTTGCGCTAAATTTCATTAAGTCACTGGCAAGTCCGATACTCGAAATTTTCAGGAGTTTTATTTTTCCGCTGCATTTTGGTTTGCGCCCATTCAGCCCCCCCTCTGATCGCTAGTTTCGATCCTATAAGAGGTATCATAATTTTTAGTATTAATTTTAATATCTATCGATGTCTCATATACTAAGAGATACCAAAATTAATACTAAAAATTATGGTACCTCTTGTACCTCCTCAATGCCTATAAAATCACTTTTAAGACAATTTGGCTGAGGTAGTATAGCTGGGAGCTCTCAATGTTCCTGTGTGTTTATTTCTACATATTGCCATGATCTCCACCAATTAATCTTAAATCTGCTCTATAAGCAATGGTAGACTTGTCACTTTTCATTCTTGATCTGTTCATTGATTACTACTACTCACCATTACTTGTGGACAGAAAGTGGCAGTGAATAATGGGACGATATGATGCATTCAACTCTCTGTTGATTCCTCTTTCTGAAGGTGTTCCCGCAAATGACTACAATTTAGACGTATGATCGCCAAACCAAACAATTAAGATCAATTTTACGGTGACAGTAGAATGAATCTCAATCTTTAATCTTCTTTCATCCAAGATTAAAAATGTTTGTTATTGTTATCTTGATTAGTAGTAGTAAAATTTAGAAAGAATAAATTCGTTAAAAAAATAAGTGATGTGGAGATGGCAATTGATGGCCGGCAAAAGAGATATATATAATTTTTCTAATGACGGTTATACCCAAAATATGATTTAATTACTCTTCAAAATCAATAGTTAAGATCAATTCTAATGATAGGATAATACGACCGATAGAATCATCGTAACAGTGCTCACAATTAATAATTGTGGCACTGCATGTGTCTAGGTTCTCAGTCAATTAAATGACACATCCAATTGAACTATTGAAGTGATAAACTCAAGTTTAATTTTCAGGAACTGAAAACATTCAGTATTTTGGTAGGAGCTAGAACTCCAGCAGTGTATATGCTAATCCTTTGCTATTGATTGGGCTATTATGGCAATCCCTTGCTGCAGCAGTTAAGTTGAAGCAACCACACTGACGGGCACACGAGTAGCATCAGGCACTGCCACGATCCACTGTTAGAACACGATTGGAGCCTCAGCTGGAAAACACACGCCAACGCGTTGGACACACGATCGATGAGCTGCATGCATGCTTAGGCATATAGATGCAGAATGCATGAGAGCGAGAGAGAGAGACGGGTTTGTGCCGCGCAACTTCTGTGACGTTTTCAGTTTTCTTTGCCTTTTGTTGCCAACTGAAAGATTACTACATGCAAGATGCAGTGGTACATCGTGCCATGATTCAAGCTGCTCACGCGAATTCTCAATCTAGCGGACCAGGACTCAACACTCATTATATAGCTAGCCCGATGTAAAGCGTGCACGTCTCAGACTCATATGCAAATACGTGCAAATAGAACACCTCCGGAGGATAACCGAGACATGCCAGGATTTCATGGGCTCCTTGTGAATCCAAAGAGGCGTAAGGATGGATGGGTAAAGAACGCGTGCAGCAGATGTGCGTCCATCAAGGTGACATATCTATGGCGAGCTTCAGTTCCTAATGCCTTCCAATCGCAGTAGTGACATAGTCACCGCGTGTATATGCATGTTAGGTTTTAGCTGATGAGAGCTGAGCAGCTGCGGCATATGCATGTGCACGAGCTAGCTAGCGACGTTGCATATGTTTGAATTCCGATCGACTGGCTAAGCTTTGCTAGCTACTTATATCAACAACAAACTTGAGGCTCAGTAGAGTAGCAGACATCATATATAAATGGCTATGGAGCCAATCTAATTTAAGAGAGAGTCTTTACTATCCTTAAGGAGGTACGAGAGATACCACTATCTTTTATTATAAATATTGGTACCCCTCCAGTTTTAAAAAGCAAATCGTTTTAGACATGATTTTAGATACCAATGAGCGATTAATTAACGTGTATTTTTCTTATTTGTTCATATTAAATACAGTGCGGGAGTAAAGACAGTGTGGAAGATGAAGAGGAATTAGTGCACCAGTATAGACGTCCAAAATGCACAACAAAATACAAAACAACTTATTTTAGACAACTCTAGATACAAATCTAAAACGACTTGCTTTGTGAAACTTGAGGGAGTAACTCTTAGTACATTTCTACTCACTATGTTTCATATTATAATCCATTTAACTTTTTAAGTCAATTTTTCTAATTTTAACAATGTTTAAAATATATATTAACATCTATGATACCTAATAAATAATATCTTAAAGACATATTTTATGGCGGGTTATTTAATAAAACAACTAATTTTGATTTATAAAAAGTTACAACTTATAATATGAATAAGATAAAAATAGTGTTGAGGTACGAGAAAATTGATATTACGCCACTCCATTCATATGGCTTCGATAAAATGCTGCTCTCTATGTGACAATTAAAAAATGCCACTCGGTACTAGGGATGTTCTATACTTTACCGTTTTGGTATTTCTTTTTGTTTTTTGTTTTTATTCTAAAAATGGATGTAAAATACCAAACTTGCCCTTATGTACATTCCCAATCTAGCAATCTCTCCTAGCCTCTCATCACCTGCTTGCCGCTACTGCCCGCCATTGCCTGCTTGATGCTCACCGTCGCCATCAACGACAGTCACCGACGCTAGCTGACACCCTTCTGCCAGCCGCCGTCGTTCTCCCGCCAACCACTGTCACCCTCCCGCTAGCAGCCACCGCACAAAGCCGTTGCCACCACTGATGCTCACCAATAACTGTCGCCAGCCACCTGACTTTGTTCATCGGGTTAAGATGTATGGTATTTTGTTGTAAGCAGCTTTAATTTAAGCCACTTGTCTAGCCGGAGGGAGGCAGCGACTGATGGGAGGGCATTGTTGGTGTCGGCGAGGAATTAAGATCTGTAGAGGGCAGTCATCCTCTCTACACCATCCGATCAAGATCTGATTGATGCTGGAGGAGGGCTTCGAGTGTGGTAGGACTCACCTCGAGCAGTCGGAGGGGGCTCCGTACCATCGGATCCACGCTGGACGGTACAGATCGATGACTACAGAGGGCAGTCGGGGTCGCGACGTTAGAGGAATTGGATCTGTCGGCGAGCGTGGAGCAGGCGGCGGTGGTAGGCAGCGAGTGGTTGGGAGAGATTCTTAGATTGGGAAACTACAAAAGGGCAATGTTAGTATTTCAATCTATTTTTAGAGTAAAAAATAAAAAAATACTAAAAGAGTAAATTATAGAATATCTATACTCATTTTATCGATTGCTACACCAATGGATTGGCATAATATCAGTTTTCTCAATACCATAATTTAATACTACAAACTATGGTACTCAAGAACAATAAAATGACCAATTATATATATAGCACTATAAATCCTAGTGAGAGAATGTGAGTAAGCAACAGTTTTCTATTTGAGATCCGTGGTATATGCGAGGTGGCATATATATAAGCTCTGCAATTACTGGACGACCCTTTCTGTTTTAGCCAAATGGGAGAAATCAGGGTAATTTTAGGGATAATTCTCGTTGAAATTTACAGGTTATAGTACCTGACTGCATTTTTTGTTTGTTTTTTATTCTAAGTGTTAATTAATTTGAGGTATGATTGGCATACTTGTTCTTGAGAAGTCTCATATACAGTCCTTTGATGTATAATATTATTAAAATATATTATTTTTAATGTGTCATTATTGAAATATTTTACTTTTCGTACTCTTCTTAATTCCATTGCGCCAAATTTCTATTTGCTGGTGCTTAACTATCAAGTGGCTGTCAGCTAGATGGTCTTACCATACATGATACATATAATGTACTGTGTTAACTCAAATCCTCATGCTTGGAGTTGGTCTACCAAATTGAAGAGCTCATCTGGAATTCATGGGCATACTTCTCTAGTAAACACCAGATCAAGCAATTCTGTTGTTGTTTTGCCGTCTTGTTCATCAATCTTTCTCCTCCTCTTCGACAGAATCTGCGCTTTCATCTCTAGGACCCTCGGTGAGGCAAAAGAAGGAACCATCCAAGCTGTGAGAGTCCAAATGATCCGATAGAATGATCTGCTGATATTTTAGAGAGACCAAGAATTATGACTATGAGGTTGATAAGTTAAACTACATTTCTTCCTTATTATAAATCGTTTGATTTTTTAAGTCAAAATTTTCAAACTTTAACCAAATTTAAAGAAAATATATTAATATCTATAATATGTAATAAATACTCTATTAAGGCATATTTTTGGTACATTTAATGAAACTAGTTTGATGTTATAGTTATTAGTATATTTTTCTATAAAATTGATCAAAAATTTAAGAAATTTGACTTATAAAAAGTTAAATGATTTATAATATGTAACAGAGCGACTATACGATAGACTAATCATTGTGATGAATATAAAAGCACATATTAAGCGAGATGTCGGATTTACCCTAGTGTGGAAAAGCTGGGGCAAGTTTTCAGCCGTACATCTATGCTGCAAGGAACGAGCATGGGCAATAGTTTGAGAGGAAGAAACAATAAATTAATTAACAAAATGTTGCAAATTAAGGTTTTTCACAATAGTATTGACCCCCAAATGTCGTACAAGGTTTTGAATGGAATAATAAAAAGACTTAGATATGATTTTGGTAGAATCATTGTGAGCATAATCACTTACTCCTGATATGATTCTGACAAATCCAAATTCCTAATACCTCGCAGGCCTAATGCACGGCACGGAGCAACAAGGCCAATCTCTACGGGAGCCATACTTGCTGTCTATCACTGCAGAAGTTCTCAATGAGATCATTGCCAGCTGTGTGTGTATATATATCGGTTTTTCTCTTTCATACTAAATAGTTATTAAGTGATGTTTATTTTTTTATCACACTTCGTATACCAGTAGTAAAGGATACATATATGCAATGCACATTGACGGACAAGGTAGGCACCACAGGGCCTTAAAAAAACGAAACTTATATTCTAATTAACTTAAGTGTACTTAATCAGATGCCAAAAAGTCTATTAAAATCTAGATACCAATATATAAATGTAATTAATTATTAGTGAATAGTTAATAGAGAATTAATGTTTGTCATAAGATTCATGGATTTGTCATTCATGTTGTTTCGATACATATTCATCTTCTGATCATATTAATATTTGATATATCTCCTAGATGTCGTAAGAAATAACATATATGCAAGTTATAATTTAATAAAAAATGTGATTTTGTTATATAAATTTTCTTATTGTATTCCCATTTTGTATTTTGCACCGGAGTCTGCACCATCTTCTGTTTTCACATAAGTTGCTTTGCCCTACATTACTGTACAGCTAGCTACATTGAAGTGCTACTGCAATAAAAAGCACACAGTACATATTTAGTACACAAGAATTTCATCTTCACATGCCTACTAACAGGAATCATAACTGCCATTCAGCAGTTCTAATTAACCCTAACCACTGCAGTACTGCACCCTGGACATGGCATTTCAGTGTGCAAGCTATCTCAAAATTACATTTGTGATCCTAGCTATTTGTGAATATGGAAGAAGAGAAAGACCTAGTTGTTTAAAACAAGATGCTATGGGTCGGTGCTTTACGATGGAGATATAGTTATTTTGGTATTACATCTATTAGTTAGGAAAATATTGATTTTAGTTAGAAATTAAATATAAAGATTACATTAGTTTTCATAATAGCATGGATTATTTTCTTATATGGCAAGTTAATCCTCCCTATATAAAGGGATCTCATATACACAATTGAAAAGTAATGAAGAATTAGTCTAATCTTTTTCTAATGTTCATTATCCTAGTCTAACTTATTCTCATCTCTAGCCGCCGACGCCGCTCAACTATCCTCTCGGCAGTGTTTATCACCGTCATGACTTATGAATCAGGTTCATGACACAAGAGAAAGACCATTTCTATATTTCCATAGTAATTATCTTGAATGTACCTCATTTCCTCATGAACAGAGTTCCTTGGGAATAAATTTTACAAAAGTGGTATTTAACATAATTGCCACTGCTTGCTGTGTGCTACACCATTAAAACACTAAGCACAGCTGAGCCTCTCAGAAACAGGGCTAAGTGGTGCATGCTGAATTGTTGATTCATGATGGACTAGATCAAAGTACATAAATTGGGAACTAGATCAATGCTTGACTTAACATGCAAATAGCTTGAAAAGAAAATTATATTATCATGCATTAGATTTGAGACTTCTGACCAGAGACTTGGTAAATAATAATTTTATGCTCTTCAACAACAGCTTGCAAGAGATGTTGAGTTAAAGAAAAGAAATCAGGCAGGCAGTCGTGTGTGCCACAAACCACAAACTGGTAAATTTAATTAGCGAATATCGAAGGGATATCTCGATCGATGCTTGTCCCAACCTTACGCTCAAAGTCAGATCGAAGTAACAACCGATGCCATGGTTTCATACGCTTCTCAAACTCATCCTGAATTTTTTAGCTGTACGGAAGCCTGAAACCAACAGACAAACTCTCTCCTACTCGGTAGAGTTCCAGATCTAAAATTCATTAGAGTTATTTCTCAAGAAATCTTGGGATGTGGAATTGTTGATGGACTAAAAGTGTTTAGTTGAGTCATTTGGTTTTATTTTGGAATATAAATAAAAGTTTAAACTACTTTATTTTATTATATAAATCGTAGATAAAGCATGAATCTTAGAGCTAAAGTTGTATTAAACAAGCATATTTTATAATCTGACTGGATGATATTGAACAACAAAATCTCTGTAGAAGCTATTCATAGGAACTTCATGCTTACATTGATTTCTTGTATAAGTCGTTTTTGACTTGTGCATAATAAATCAAATAAATTTATTATCGTTTATTTATTTTACTTTGGAAAAGTGATTTGTTTATTTTCAAGAAAGGTGTCATTTATTTGAGAAGAACAAACGTATAAGACAAGATAAAAAAAATGCATAGAATTTATAAGACGAATTATATTTGGAAAATAGTGGAGGAAGCTAGAACTATTTATATAACATGAAGTCTCTGTAAAGTTCTCAATAAGACCCCTGCAAGCAGTACATCATTCGAACTGCATGCAGATAGTAAATGATACAAATAGTGGTGAAGAGATAACCACAACTAGACCTTCTTTTGTCTTGATGCCTGTATAGATACTAAGCTGCATTGTAGTACTAGGGCAGTAAAGCTTAGTAAATATTGATGGTTCCTGGCGTTGGTGAGAGCAACTAAAAAATATGGGATCATTAAATATAAAGTAACGTAGGTCTTATCATATATAATCGGAGGCAACGATGGTTATTTGCTAATAAAATATTGAACCGAAGCCTTGACTAAGATAAGAATCATATCTAACATATAAATTGCTACGTAACAATACGTAGCTTAATGTTTAAAAGTCGTTTTATGTTTTATGGTTATGTTCGGAGGGATTGTGTTTTGGGGGTTAGTATGACCGCCCCGCTACCCTTGAAGGCATGGGCGAAGCCCCATATAGCTTTGTGGGTGCATTAATTTTTTTTATATTAATCTTATATTTTGATCATATATGTATTTCTTTCGATTTGATATATTACATCTCTCATAGCTCAATCAGTGTGCAGTTAAGGAAGTTAGTCCATATTAATTCAATTTTACACCCCTCTATTTTGCTCTAACTTCGCCACTACCTAAAGGTTGGCATTGTTCCTTGCATAGTGAAAATGTCTTGAACAAGTGGAACATGCAAGAGATGTTGAGCTCAGGAAAATAGAATAAAAGTGTTACTTGTCCAAATTCCACACAAACCGCTAGAGTTAAGAAGTATCATTGCTCATTTGGAAATTTCGGAAATATCTTTGTTGCTGTCAGAAGTGATATCCAGTCCAGATGCCCCTCAACCCTACAGTTGAAGTCTACTCGAAACAACAATCGGCACCGTATTTTCCTATCATTTTGGATCCTCCAGTAGTAGCATGAATTGTGCTCCATACGACATTTCCAGGCTTTGTGCTGCATGGAAGCCTGAAACCAAAATATATAGTCCTTGTGGATATTAACAGGCTTTCCTTGTGAAAGCCTCTATAGACCAATGTCAAGTACCCAACCACCACAGAACATCTCACAATGTTTTCAAACTACAAAACACTAGACAGCTAGTTGCTGTTCATGTAAGAGTGATATATGGTTATGTTTTCTGAACAAGTCAAGCACATCGGTTACTCTGGAATTTACAGACATGAAAAGTATCCTAAAGAGTAGCAAATTCAGGAGAGATTTGAAACTCAGGTAAGTATAACTGCATGTCAATGCCAAGTGACTGCAAAGAAGGAAAGGGCTAGCAATTTGCATCCATGCAATAGCACCATGATCTAGTAAAATGCTATCATACACGCATACCAATTTTGTCCAATGGTGTGTCAAGGAGATAAGCTAATGGTCGTCTATATGATTGGAAATTTGCATGGCACCGTAGGAAGTCCTGATACCTCCGAAACCTAACGGAGTAAGCTCATACACCCACAAGTACATCATCTGCCTGACTTGATAGCCACCACCACTACAAAGCTTCTTTGTTTGCTGCTTAGATGAGTTGAAGAACATGAGAGAGGCAAGGCAACTGGCTGCCTGTATATATATAGACAGTTGATGTTTATGACTACAATTGTTAGGGCAGTCCCACGATATGATGTCTTATCTTGTTATGTTAAAAAGACAGTATATAAAAATCATACTCTCAACCATGATTTCTTAGCGTGGATCCACATTAAATTTTTTATATCTCTTATTTCTCTCCACCTCTTATCTAATCTCTTTTCGTCGTCGTCTTAGATATTGTAACAATATGATTTCTTACTTTAAACATGATTTCTTTATTTTCTATTCTTTCTTCTTTAATTTTGCTATCACATCATATTTTCTTCTACGTGACAGCCTAATAAATATTTAAGACATCATCTTACATAAATTATTAAAACTGCTCTTACCCATCAGAAATCATTCCATTTAGAAACTCTAATACATCTAGGGGTGCTAAATAAAAAGTTGCATAGAAATCAATCAATCGTACTTTCTTCATTGCAGTTCAGTTCATCTAAGCATTCTGATATAACAAAAAGGAGGATTAGCGTAATGAGATGCTCGGACAGTTGGAGGGGTGCTTGCAGGGGCACCAGTTTACCAGTGCTAAAGATACAAAGAATTCCAGCACATGAGCACAATCCATACGAATTTCGAAAGTACAGTAAGCAACACGCTTATTACTTTTCTAATCTAATATTTGATGATTTGCCACCCCTAAAAATTGATTTTGAGTATATGTCGCTTTAGTGCACAGTCATACATACCGTCCACACAAGTGACAAATAATCAAATATCACAAACTTTTTAGCGGCAAATCCTCGAATCTCCCCAAGTCTAATCTACCGCTACAACATACAATCCACTAAGCGGTATGCCAAAAGGGGCATGGTACATCATAGATAAGTACAGTGATAAGTGAGAGGCCAAAGGTGGATATTCTAACTTGGTTGAAATGATATCCACCAGTGCATGTTCTCCTGCCTATCACCACAACTATTAACTCCATGTTATACCAGGTCTCAGTTCCCAGTTTGCACATAAACTTTTTGGGCATCCATCTCCTACCTGATGAGTAGCTTCAATTTCTAGAATATTGAATTGGTGTTTCTGGTAATCAAATGAACACATATTTGTTTGGGCAGTGAGCTTTCCTTTGCTGCAATTCCAGTATGGAATCTAAGTGACCTTTTAATGGAGGGTTGTTTCGCAGGTCTGGTTATGTTCAAATTCACAAACAGGCTGGCCTCAAACCTGCAACACCTGACAATGGATAATGTGACTCTTCAGGTTCCGTCCAGCAATAGTCGACCACAAGTTTGCCACAAAGGACCTGTGCTGGCCCTTCCGAGCAACAGTCTCCCACATGCGTGCACTATCAGTCTCAATACTCATCGTTGGGTCAGAGATGTCAACAAGTGTGATGCTCATGTTGTTGCGGATAATGCAAAGCTTCCCATTTAATGACACCAACGCTGCAGCTTCAAAGGCACGAGAGCTGCCTAGGTGGTGCTTGCTGTCCATGAATCTTGCCCATGTTCCTGTATTTGGATCATACACTCTAAGTTTGCAGCCATCCCGACAATCAGATGAATAGAGTTTTCCATTGAAGGTAATGCTTGGGTTCCGCCAGCCTGTAACCATTTCATCATCAATGGTAGACCACAAATTGGCTGATGGTAGGTACACTTCACTTGTCACTTGGCGATGGGAATCAAGCCCTTTTAGGAACCACTTGCCATCATATACAACTCCAATGAAAGGCACCATCCCGTTGTTCATTTCAGCAACACAGGTCCATCTGTTCCTGTTTGGATCATAAACTTCAGCAGACCGGAGCGTCCTTTGAATTCCTTCACACTCCCCACCAGCAACATACAGGCAATTGTTTATGACACAAGAACCAAAAAAGTGCCGTTTCCGTAACATATCTGGAGCTCGATGCCATTTGTTTGTCCGAGCATTGTAAAACACTACACGTCTCATCGAGCCCCTTAAAGGATCCTTGCCTCCAAATAAATACAGATAGCAACTGCTCAGAACAGCACAACCAAAGCCTAATGCTTCTGAAAACTCCGCTGGAACTGGTGGGAGTGACTTCCATAACTGGTGCAGTGGATCAAAGGCATGCCAGGATATCTTCCCTTCACGGTCCCTTTTAAAGACATAAACCCATTCTCCTGCCATCCCATGTTTCTTGCGCAAGGAGTAATAGTAATTCCCTGACAAGAGACGGTTCCATCTTTTGCAAACTATCCGAAGATTGGGGTGTTCCGCTTGAGGAACCCGTATGAGACAGGCAATAGCAAGGTCATCAGGAAGACCAGGCAAAAGTGGTGCTTGAGTTCGGGACCTCTCCTTGCGAGAGCTCCTTGATTTGCGCTTGTTGGGTTTCACATCAGGTTGCATGCACATCTTTGCTCCAGGAACAAACTTTCTAGCATCAACAACAGTCTTCAGACCAGTATCTAATCTGCAGTAGCATGAGACAGACTCTACCTGAAAAAGGCAACCATAAAACAAGTTGGTAAATATGTTAGCATTATTAAATCAGTGTACTAGGGGAAAGGGGGACTGCAACACTTCAAAACCACAACTGATACTCACACAGGAATTCGCCTACTTGTCCTACCAATAGATACAAACATATTATTCTATCCAGTTTGTAGAAAATAGCATGCATACAATATTTGTTCTGAAATAGCAACATGCAGCAGTTTTCAAAATCACCATAACCCTATTTTATTACACCAAACATGACATGGAGACAAATAGACAATACCACTCTAGTACTCCAATTTACAATATATGGATATGTGGCCCTGAGTCAAGTAATTGCCTTACAACTCTGACGAGACTTGAACTTTTTTCTTACATAAACCAACATGGCAACATGATGTGATAGCCATTCTTTCTTTCAAAAGTTACTCTACGTTTAAGTGCCCCACGCTGGTGTGGGTTAGCAACATCAATACATAATAATATTTAACTGTCAGCTCATTTGGGTGAATAAAGGTTGCAAGGCACATTTGGAATGTAGAAAATAGTTCCCAAACTACAAGCCTCCATAATTTACAGGCACATATTAAATACATGAGTTTTCATTTGGCCATCAAACAAAACCAACAAAGTAAGACTATGAGAGGAGTTGGATGTCAGAAGCTGAGATTTTTAAACTAGCAGTTATCTGTGAGGACCCCTAAAATAGTACAGAAAAAGTTGATGTTCCAGGTAAGGACCTGACCAAACATTTGCAACTTTCCACCTTAAAATGTCAATTGACCAAATGCAAGGACACAATTTGATCATCTCACATTCTCGTTACTTGAGCAGAGCACATTCCAAAAAAAGAAAAACTAACTAATCGATAGGGGATAGACATGGAGTTTTTAGAGTGCAGCAGAAGCTCATCTGCTCATGCGACTTCCATATGCATAAGCATGACACAGCATCATCTAGGATCAGGGAAAACAAAACGCAGTTGTGAAGGATATGTGATGTCCAGCAGAATCATATCTAATATGTTCATAATTAGTAAGGAGTTGTACCAGACACAAATTAAAGTTGAGATTACTGCTACCACAAGCACTACCCCAAGTAGCAACTGATACCGCGAAGAAATTTACTTAAAATAAAATATATGGCTATCATTTCCACCGATTTCGCACATCCCTGCAACGCGGGAACCCCCACGAGAGGCCACCAAAGTACCAAACCATGACGACCATGGCCCCAAGAACCCAGATCCACGCCTCCAACCACAGCGGAATCCGCCAAGCCCAGAACCTCAAACAGAAGGAAATCCACCATCTCCGAGCCGGCAGCCTCGCAGTCCGGAATCCAAAGGCGGCACCTTTCGCCCAAGAATCCCCAAATCCGACCCAAAAACCGCGCCTTTGAGCGACGAACAAGAGGGAAAGAACGGGGAGACTCACCAGCGGCGCGCGGACCCGGATCCCAGGGCCGGGCGGCGGCGGGGGGGGAGCTCTCGCCGCCGAGTCCATCGCCGGATCGGGCGGGGGTCGGCGGGGGAATCCACGCGGACGCGGGGAGCACGGCACGAGCCGCTCGTTTCAGGACAAAACCCCGGAGAAAGGGAAGGGAAATGGGGAGAAAAAATGGGAGGTTTTGATATGATTTTAATTGCAAGCAAATGAGGTCTCACCAGACACCACCACACAGGTCACCGTCTGTGTCAATGACTGGTGGGGTCAGGTTGAATTTTGGGGGTCTGACCTGGCATAGCTTAGCCTAGGAAGAGAAGCTTTGGGTTTGGTTAATGGTTTTCTTTTGTACTTGATTGACTATAAATTGTGGTATTTCACATTTGCTTTTCTTGCCCATTTTTTTAGTGCTTCACATTGGCTTTCTTGCCATTGTTTGAAATAGCAAGCATCATATGTATAATGCATTCATTTTGTCTCTTAGAGATCTTGTTTTAGCCTCAAGCATTTGTCTCAATTAGTCTGTCACTTGTGATATAGTTCGTACTAAGTTATACATATATTTATCTATATATATAAAGAAAGATTAAGAGGCATGTGAACCATGAAAAATCTAGGAACGCCTAATTTGTTTGTCCATAGATATTCTAAAACGCGTAAATTTATTGTTTGATTGAGATGTTTCGATGCTTCACATGTGAAAGTGAAGGAATTTGGAGGGAGAAATTAATGCACGTATGGAAAATTCTACTTAAAAATAAAAATGAGATGCTTAACTTCTTGGCAATGAAAAATAAATTTAGGGCAAAACTTTTTTATTTGTATTCGTGTTACTTAAAAAAACTGCCAAAATAACAAAAAATAATATAATATTCAAAATTAGGTTCTAAATTTTATATTTTAGTGCAATTTTTTTAGTAGTAATAGAATCGAGCACCCATAGTACAGGTATTTTGTTAGTTTCCGAAATTCTTACAGGCCATGCCAGTATATAATTCAAGCTCTATCAAAAAATTTTTCCAAACTAAACCTTTGTTGTATAGAGTCCTGTTTTATTAATTAAAATATGACTAAGACTAAATAATCGGCACAAACTACTAGCATCATATTTAGATTTCACAAGTAATTATAAATATTGTAAGAGCTCCTTTAAAACACAAATTTTATAGTATTTTTATAAAAAAATAGTATAATTCCTTTAAAATTTCGATAAATATGTCGTTGTCATTTAGACGCACCTACTCATAATTTCAACGTTCATTCTAGATGCTAGAGAATAAAAAAATGCATAATTACGTTTGAAGATTAGTTAGTACATAATTAATCTGTTTAATTGACTTGAGATTATATATAATCGCATGCGGTACTCATCCTTGACTTTATCTGAACTTTTCAAATAATCAACAAGAAGAATCTTGTGTTCATACTAGATCATACGTACTTGGATAAATGGGAAAAGGAAAATGTCTTTCCCTGAAAAAATCTAGTTGTTTATTACACTCTAGGACAGTAGAGTTAAAGACAGTTGAGTCTCTCTTTGAAAAAGTTATCAAAGTTAGGTGATCATCTTTGAGGTTGTTTTCAGCCCTAGACGATAAGACGAGATAAAATTAAGAGTGTTTTACATCTCTTTAAACATAATATAGAATAATATTTTTTTATATCAATTACAAAATTATTCGGTATATTCATAATACATAATACCAATATATACGAGACTCTGATAGATCTTGCATTAACAAAAGTGCTATAAAGTAGAGCTTATGTGTATACATAGCTTTGATAAGATAGGATTTCGAGACATTCCGTTGCAAATAAAAAAATAAACATAAATTTCTTATGATTCAATGAAATTGAGCTCTCACATCCATTAATAATGACATCTTCCTTATTTAAAAAGTTGTGAAGGTTAGACGAGCTGTGTGTGGGTACTTGATGACATTTGGTCTAAGGTATAGAAAACCATGGTTAGTAGCCAGTGGAATACAAAGTTTGAGAAAAACTTCAGTTGTCACTTTTCAATGCCTTTGGCAATTGATCACTGATTATTAAACCAATATTAATAAATAGCAGTGGAGTTTGGTGACGAAATGGCTTAGAGCAACTTGTTGCATCACACATTCGCAAAACATTCTTTCTTCTCGTTTATTGTTAGTTGTTTGTACACTCTGTGAGGATAGATCATGGATTATTATGGGTACGCTTCTTGAACTCTTAAATGGTATGGCTTATTCGAAACATTTCTTCGTCAGTATTTCTTACAAAAGTTTTTAAAACAATTTTTAAACTTTCTAATATTTAATTCATTCATTTGTGTTCTTTCATAAACTCAACTTCATCTATACTCCATCGTACATCAACACTTTAGAACAAGGGTGTTTGAATTAGATGAAATGCAGATAAAATATGATCGATGATTGTTTATAAGGATTAATTAAACATTATATATTATAAACTTGGGTGTGTGACTAGCCGATTAGAAATGGCATTGAGAAAAATATTAGGATTTAGAGGATGGTTGGGCACTTGGGCTTAAGTGGGCTGCCCCTAATTCAGTTATATCAGTTAATTCACTTAACCGAAGCCCAAAACCGAACTAGGCCATGTGTGGACCTGGATGACAGTTAGCAATTAAAAATTAGCTTTAGTTCATCCGAGCGGTGCAACTAATTGGTGAACTAACTATTAGTTCTTTGACTGATTAATAGTTAACCCATTAGTCTATAAAAGTGAATTAATTTGAGCTAATAGGGACCCTTATACTATTTTTCCTTTTCTTTCGTTTGTCATGTCTATTGCCAGAGCTAAAATTGACTTTAGCTATCTATTAGTCTAAATTATTCAAATAAGCATAAACTAATTTTTAACTAACTATTAGCTAGCTAACAATTAGCTCTATCTATTAGTCAGTTAACTATTAACTATTAGTTTTAGTTTAGTACATCGTTTAATCACACTAAATTAGATTAGTTGCAAATAGTACCTTTGTTTTGGTCTTTTGTTTTTTTTTCATAATTCTCACCTGGTTCCATGCTCCCTTCCCATCCAGTTCCCACTTCTCTCCTTTCGCGGTTGGCCACCCAGTGGGGTCCACATCCACCTCCTTCCTCAACTGACATCTGGGCCCCACGCCTAAATCCCCTCCCGTGCGCTCCCTTCCTCTCCAGTTCGAAATCAACCGCAAGCGGCCAGCGGCTCCCCCTCCCACTACCAGGTGGACCAAATCCGTCCCGCTTCCTCTCCAGTACCCCTCCCGCTTCCCCCACATTTGCCCGTCTCCCGAGGACACATCTCTCTCCCCGTTTTGGTCGCTACCTCTCGCCGGCGACGAGCTCGGCTAGGTTAGATCAGGACACCGTATCGGCGGAGGCGGCGGCGGACGAGGAGGAGGAGAAGGGGGATATGGAGGAGGGCGTGGGCTCGCGTGGCGGTGGGTGCGGCGGCCTGGACGCGCAGATCGAGCAGCTCATGGAGTGCCGCCCGCTCTCCGAACCGGAGGTTAGCACCAGATTTCGGATTTCCCGCTCCGTTCGCTCTGGGGTGGTCTCGGGATTCTCCCGCCGAACGAGATACGGGCGCGCGGTCGGGTGTGTTCCCCGTGGAAGCTGCTAGGGTTACGTCGCTTTTTGCCGGCGAAATTCGAGATTTTTTTGGTTCATATTCGGTTCGTAATGGTAGATCTCAGGTGGAATCTAGGAATTATTGGAGAGAAGCGGAATAAACCGAATAAATAATGGAGCTTTATGAGCACCCATGATAGCCGGATCGGAAATTCGGGATATGCGAATGTATCTTTTTTGTATTCGATGCCGAATTTATCTCTCCGGAGACATGCACTTGTCATTTAAATCTGCTTTGTTTTTGTTCCTTTGGATATAAGGTGCTGCTGTTCCGGTTCCAGTGACATCCTGTCATGCCTTGGTTGACCATCGAAACGGATTTGTTGCGGTCGAGAGTAGAATTCCTGGAATCCGTGAGTCTGCCTCTGTACTAACCAGACCACTTGCAGGTCAAAACGCTGTGCGAGAAGGCTAAGGAGATATTGATGGAGGAAAGCAACGTTCAGGTATGGTGGAACTCCCCACAATTGTGAAATGCTTTTATAATTTTGCAATATGATGGTATGCATGTTGTGTTGGGGTCTAGACTGCTGGTTGCTTGAGAAAAATGGTGACTGTATGGCTGTATGCCTGTAGTCAGGCTGACTAACATCAGCCGTACAGTTCTGTGCTGTTTGTAGTTGGCATGTTCTTTTCAGTTTTTATGTGTGAAGGGATCTAACTGGATATGGACAGGAAAAATAACGCTTTCATGCTGTATTATGTTTTCCCATGCAAGAAGTTGACCTTTTTTAATTTACTATCTGAATGGGATTGGTATGATGGTATCTCCCATCTGTGGAATATATTGTTAGTTTCAGCACATTCTGTATGCTGGTGGATATGGGTAAGAGATTCAGTGAAAGTTGAGGAGAAGATACAGGTGTCTCACTCACTATGGACTAGGTAATCTGGAGTTAGGTGGGTGAATTTTTATGCCCATGACAACTCTAGAATTTTTTTCAATGAGGATATTTTTCACTCCCTCCCACCATCATTCTCTTGTGTACCCACAACTGCGGTATTTTTCCTCTGTAGTTACTAACCTTTTAATTTCTTATAGCTCCAATGTGAAGCTTACAGAATAGAAATAAATGTCTAGAAATTTAAATGTATATAGCGACAAGCATAAGGATGATTTATGTGGTATTCCGTACTCATTATTTTTTGTCAGCTTAACTATGTTATCATTGTCTGTTGCACCAAATAGAACAAAGTTTTATATATTTGTGACCAAGCCAAGCATGATGATGTGCTGATCTTGTGAACTTGTGAGTCAGTTTTCCATGTGTCACGATGACACAAATATTCTACCCAGTGTCAACATGTTAAGTACATGTTTATCGTATAAGGTACATGAAAGTATAAGTTATGACTATAACCCTTTGTGTACTTTACATGCAGCCAGTTAAGAGCCCAGTCACAATTTGTGGTGATATCCATGGGCAATTCCATGATCTTGTAGAGCTTTTTCGGATTGGTGGGAAGGTACTCAATACATTGGCCTTTCTTTTTGTTTGTTTCTGCTCTCTTTGGTCTTTGTTTCATGCCTTAAAGATGACATGTTTGTTTTCTATTCTTTACCACTGTCCAGATACACATATTTTTTTTTTGGGAGATATTGTGGAGCGCGTCTACACTTTTCTGTAGAGAGTTACAGAGAGATATATCGTGAGACTTACACATATGTGCGGAGAGATTTATATGTAGATTTACACAGTGATACGCATATGTTTTTTCTCTTTTATATGTTATTTTGTCCTCTCCCCTGTTTTCTCGTCTTTGGAAATATCTCTAGGCTGGAAAATATATATGTGTTATGTGTGTAATACACATTTATATGTGCTTCTTTGTGTGGATATCAAAATTTGCATAGAAGGATGCATATATGCTGACATTGATAGGGGGATACAGATGTGTTGACAGACAAAAAGACGTCCAGTTATACAGTGATGTGCAGCTCCTCTTTCGTACACACACAGACCTACTGGCAGTAATATTTATGTATATGCTTATATTGATGCATTCTTTTATGTGCGCTTTTTTGTCATGATATATGGTGACATTGTCCCGCTTGTGTGCACAGAGAGAGTGCTACACACACAGCGGTACACACTCTCCCGTAGACACTGAGAGAGAGCGCGGGTGTGAAATTCACACTGTGCCTGAGACATGTTTTCACACACATTTATATGTGGTTTTAGAGAGATTTAGATATAGATATTCTCACACTCAGATACACACTCTCTCTTTTAACCACATCTCGTCTTTGTACATCTCGAGCACACCCGCGCTCTTTTTCACATTTTTTTTTATATGTATACACTCCTATATACGCACATATCACACGGGTGTGGGGTTTACATGGAGAGTTCCTTAGAAAGGTAGGCTTGTTTAGGTCCTTAAAGGCAAACTTGTCCGTAAACTTATGTATATTTATATTTGGAAAAACTTGTAGATTTTCTCAGATGTGTTTTTGTAGGTATGGACTTATAGATACAAATGTCCTTAGATGGATTTTTTTATGTTTGCACATGTTCTTCCTTTTGGACATTTTTACCCAGGTATGGAGGTCCAAATGCATGGAGATTCTTACCTATTCTTTTGGATATTTTCCCATGGACAGATTTGTGTGTACTCAAACTTAAATTCCCTCTCTTATTCCCACCCGGGTTTTTTCATTCATTTATTCTTTTAGATTTCCATTTCTATTCATTTGTTCATGGTTTCTTAGAAAAATGCAAAAACCCATACCCAGATTTATTCTGATTTGGATTCACTTATTCACATTCACATATGTGGTTACTTGTTCAAATTTAGCCACCGACATTCAAAAATAAATTTAGCCTCACGGAGGCTTAGCCATCTACCCGTTTGGCCCTACTTATTTTCGGTTCCTTGTAGATAAATTTATGGATGGATTCTTTTACACTTAAATATTTAGGCTCCCCGCCTCTCAGGGGCAACCATGGTTGGGGACCCTCTTATCCACTTCCACCTATACTTGTTTAGCCATTCCCTCTCCCAAATACCTAAAGTTCCTCAAACACAGGAAGCCACCCAGTGTTGTTGCACTTGTATTGTTTGACCATTTGAAATGCTTGATTTGATCTATCCTTTCTGAGCTGATGATGGGACTGCACAATTTTCACTTTGGTGTAGTGTTAATATATATGTGGCACAATTCTTGTCATGTACTATATTATATAGCTCCATTGCTTCCTCTTAATAATCAGTCAATGCTTCTGTTCTCTCTCATAAGTTTAGAGATCATTTTTTTGTTCAGAAATTTTATTGATGTTAAATTATTGTCCTGCTTGAAGGTTGAATCAGAAATTTTCTGCCTCCATGGTGGTTTATCTCCGTCCATCGATAATCTTGACAGTGTTCGCAGCTTAGATCGTGTTCAAGAGGTCCCTCATGAGGGACCCATGTGTGATCTTTTATGGTCTGACCCAGATGATCGATGTGGTTGGGGCATATCTCCTCGTGGTGCTGGATACACTTTTGGCCAAGTACTAAACATACTGTGTACTTCGATTAATTTCCTTTTATTTTTATTAATAGACTGTTTCCTGTGTTTACACTGTACACATACCATTTTTCAGGATATATCAGAACAGTTTAATCATACCAATAACCTCAAACTTGTAGCCCGAGCTCATCAGTTAGTTATGGAGGGATATAACTGGGCGCATGTAAGTTGTTTGGCATAAATTCAATTGCGTTTCTGACTTTGCTAGTACTGTCTTTATTATTCTTCACCACACATTTGCAGGAACAAAAGGTTGTGACCATATTCAGTGCTCCTAATTATTGTTATCGGTGTGGCAACATGGCATCCATCCTGGAGGTTGATGACTGCAGGAACCACACATTTATTCAGGTGCATGTCACTTTATTCTTTTTGACATCCTTTTGCCATTATATGCCAAATATTGTTTTACTTCCAGTATTGTTAACCAGCTATGCATAGCTTGTACATGATACAAGTATGTAATACTGGTTAGTAATGTTGATGGACCAGTTTTCTTTGTTATCACATTACTATTGTTATGTTGTAACTGTTTGTTGTATAATTACTCCCTCGTATTCAACTTGGATTATTCTTGCAGTTTGAACCAGCTCCTAGGAGAGGTGAACCAGATGTGACACGAAGAACACCTGATTATTTCCTTTAAGTTATCTGTTGTAATTTGTATTGTTTTGTTTCTTCAATTTTTAAGCCCGCGATAGCAGATGCTGGTCAGTAAAATTTTGTCGGATCCCCATGGTAGCTAAACTGGCCAACAATAGCAGGAAAATGCCGATGTCCCCAAAATGTGAAACTTACACCCCTCGCTGTTCATTTTGAGAGGTGCTGTCGTCCAGGATGCAATGAATTGCCTATGATTCAGGGACAAAACTGGCACCTGTTACCTCCATTCCCAAGCTCTCTCATGTTTAGAAAGGTATTGTATTGACAGATATCAAACTTCCATTTTGATGTAAGCTGCTTGAGTTATGTTGGCTGGTTTGTAACTGCTGTTCATTAAATTAAAAAACAAACTGATCTATCGGTTGCAAAAATAAGATGAAAAGGGCATTATCATGTTCTAATTTTACAGGTAGTGCCAATGTTACAATCGTGTAACCATGAATAGAATACACAAATGAGACTCAATAGCATGTTTTCTTGTGGATGCTCAAGGGTGCCATCTCCGTATCCGATTGCCATTTGGAGTGAAATGTTGCACGTCGGTACCCTTTATATGTTTGTAAAGTAGAAATCGTTAAAGATTCGTCAGCTTCAGGGCTCAGGCAGAATTTGTCTGTTGTCTGAGATATTTCCTTTGCACAAGTTCACTAGGGATAATTTCACAGATCCTGTGTTGTAGGGAGATTTGCTTTCATGTTACATATAAGTTATGATATTTTTCTTTTCTCCATGAGTGTATTACATCTGGCTTCTGAGCCCAGTTATTATACACATGGATTGTAGAAAAAAAAACATCACTAAACTAGTTTAGTGACACAGAGCCTTATGTGCGTCAGATGAGCAAATTTACAAATGTAAATTACAAAGTAGACTGGGCCCTTTTTGGGCCGCTCCCATTGCTTGCGATCCCAGTAGGCCCGTCCAAATTTGGATCGCCATCGCCCGCAAACGAAGATCGCGAGCTAGTTAGGACTATAAAAAGTTGACTCCTCTCATCAGATTAGCAAGATGTACCGGCCCAACTCGCCGGAGGCCGGAGGCCCTCTCGCGGGATCGGATTTTTTTAAATAATATATTTTTTATTCAAAATTTCATTGATTTCAAAATTTACAAAAATAGCCTAATGTTGATGGATGGTCTATCGACAGAGGCTAACATGACAAAAATTAATTCGAGCTTCTGTCGGTAGATCATCTGCCGACGGAGCCTTTATCGGCACATGAATTGCTGATAGAGGCCCAGTCAGCAGCCCGCG
>KE371285.1:408114-452693 GCA_000418225.1 Zizania latifolia
GGAGGTGGAACATGGAGAAGGGATGGCTAGAAGAGATCTCAGCCGTCGATCTGCTTGAGGAGACGGCACGTATGACGTATCTCTCTCAGCTCTCGAATTTTCTTATTTTCTGTGCGGTGCAGAACTCGAATGAACCATTTTTACACGAATTTTTAAATGGATGAATTGAACGAGATTTAAACCGAATAAATGGTAGAATTTGCCAACGGTGCAAAAGCTTTTTAAAATAAATAAACAGAGGCAGGGATGGGCAAGGCCAAAATTTAAGACGTTGAATGGAGTGGCGCTCTTCGGGACAGCACGAAAAAGGCGACGGGACCAAGATAGTGCTGGACCGGACCAGGCGGAGCAGCGTGGGGTGGGGCGGGGCCAGGCAGAAGGGGGAGAGAGCATGGCAACGACGTGCGGAGAGGAGTGAGAGTGACAATGTGTGCGACAGGTTGGCTGAAAGGGGAAGAGAGCGGGGCGGCGAGCTGGTGATGTATGAAGAGGGGGTAGGGGTGGCGTCGTGTGGAGGAGAGGAGGTGGGACGACACCAGCAAAGCTAGACAGAAAACTCGTAGCTTGATAGTTCATCGGGAATGATGTTTGGTCGGGTGGTAAGGGGTGGCGTCCCCTACCCCTATTGTTTTCACCACCGGAGAGAAGGAGATTTTATTTTAAAAAAACTAATATACGCGGCAAAACTTTGTGTGACAAAAAAGAAAAAAAGACATAAGGGAAGATCTAGTTTTAAGAATAAGGTCATACATGTTCTATTGTTAAAACATTCTTTTAAAATGTTTAGAAAATAATAAAATTCCTCAGCTCTTAGCCTCCTCTACTAAAACACTTACACTTTGGCCCTTTTTTACTCTTACATTATCAATAGGCCCCTTGGAGCCCAGGTCAGTACCTTGAAGATGCAAAATAAGAGAACATATAGGGCCAAAATGTATTTTTAGCAGCACAGTGAAAAGAAATAAACCAAAAAGAAAAGCCAAAGCAGATGGAGAGAACAAAAGGAAAGAAAGGGAAATTTGCATTTCATAATGCAACAAAATATATAATTTTACAGATCTTCAAGATTCAAGTGGTGTAACACATAACACCCTTATTGGGTGTTCTTGTGATTCCAGTAGTACAGACATATGTACAAAGTTGCATACTTGCCTCACAATCATCAAATAGGTAAAAAAAGAGGGGGAAAAGAGAAACAAAAATTACACTCTAGCTAGCTTGCCATTATATATGTCACACTTGTGTCTGTTGCAGGTTACAAGAAAGATCATGAGAGTAATTAAAAGGCATATGTTGACGTTAACTAAGTAAAGCACCAAGCTAATCACTAATTAGGAGCTTGATTATAATCATTTGATCACTTTGCTTTGCTGCTCATGAGCAATGGCGCCACAGCTAGCTAGCGTACGTCACGGCTTGGAGGTGGCGACGTCGTCGTAGCAGCGGCTCCTCCTGACCTCCTCCGGCGCGATGAACGACTCCGGGCAGAGGCCGGCGACGTTGAAGGCGACGTCGTCGATGGTCCAGGCCTCCTCCATCCGCGTGACGGCGCGCGCGGCGCCGACGTCGGCGCCGAAGCGGGCCAGGTGCGCCACCGAGCTGCCGGCGTGCGCGACGACGACGGCGCCGCCGTCGACGGCGCGGTAGTCGGCGACGCAGGAGGCGACGGTGGTCTCCCAGTACATGGCCGGCGCGCCGGGGGTCTGGATGCGGGTGAGCTGCGAGTCCTCCAGCCTCGCCAGCAGGCCGCTCCGCTGGCTGAAGTAGCCCGTCATGCCGTGCCGGATCACCTCCGCCGCGCCGTCGCTCCAACTCGACAGCACCGACGACCCCACGTCCAGCCGCAGCGCGAAGCAGTCCTCGCCGTCCACCTTCTTCTCGCCGACGTGCTCCGCCTCCGAGAACACCGACGCGATCGTCACCGGGTCCAGCCCCTGCACCCACCCAACCCCCACGTCAGCAAACTAAGCTCCATGCACACGTGGCCGCTTCTCATTGGTGCAAAAGCGTAACAACCAACTTTGAATGAGCACCTGAAATTTCACCTGTTCATCATTGCATTGCATTTTGTTTCTGATTTTTTTTCTTCCCAATTTTGTTAGGTGTGCACATTGATGGGGCATCAATTTTAATCATAATTAAAGGCATAAAGTCTTATGACATGGCCTTTTTATTGGACAGCTTCATTACTATGGAACAGTGTTCATATAGGATGCCTGTGAATATGAGCAGAAGATGATTGGTAGCATCTTTTTCTTGTCCTAAGACTCTTGTAATTGGGAAAAAGAAGTTGATGTGCTTGAGCAGTTTTAACTTTTAAGGACATCTTATTATTCTCTAATAGTACATGACAATGTTTGCTTGCATCTTGCCACATCAGCCAAAATTGCTTATATATACAAGTGAAAAAAACCCACGGAGAAATAGCCAAAACAAATCAAAAACTGAACTAAAATCCTCACATTTCCTAAGGGATTAAGTCTAATCCCCACATGCTAGGTAAGTTATTATAGAAAACAAGGGGAGAAATGGGAGGAGAAAAGCTACCTAGGTAAATAATGCGTAGGAGAATTAATTTAGAGAAGTACTAAATTACTAATGTGAAAGAACAGACACAATGCCAAAATAATTTAAAAGAACATTATAGTTGTAATTGTGCATGAGAATGTAAGGAAGTTACTAGCTATAACATTGAAGGAGCAAAACATGTAAAATGGTAACAAGAGTAACCACATTAATTCAGCCAATTTGAGTCATAAGTTCAGAGGTAAGAACATGCAGGTGCAGCCTAGTATGTTGCCATAGGAGACACAGAATACTGTGGATATAGAAAGCCAGTACACCTCTATCAAACACACCATGCCCAAAGTTTCTCTCTTTGCACAGTACACACAGCTAAGACACTCTAAGATGCCAGTATGCCACTAATATTTGTGCATCACTAGTACAGGGCATCCAACATAAAGAACTGTTCATAGTCTCATTTCAATTCACACCCTTTTTGCCACAGAGATTTGGTGAAGTTCGGTCTCCTAGCAATTATATAAGGATTGATTTTCTTGACTAGCATGCAGATGTGTGATTATGTACTAGATTAGTACTAATCTGACAGGGGGAATATGATGTGTTTGATCTGGATCAGCTAATCACTTGCCAGAAAGGTACATCTCTCAATGATACCCTTGTAAAGAACTCCCGTTACTCAGATCGGGTTTCAGACAGACTCAGCAAACAGTTTAAGTGTCTACAAAGATTAAGAAAATAACATGGATGCAGATCCTGAAAGCTTAACTTTCTTTTCCATGTTGAGGTAAGGGTAGCTTACACAGAGTCTAAATCAATTAACTTAATAGGCCAAGTGATTGATAAATTCTAAGGACAGTTAGACCTGCTCAGATAAGCATTGTTGCATCCTACAATTGTTTAAACTGTTTGATAACATGAAGATTTCAGAATCAGAATGCATGAGCAGGGCATCCAAATTTCCTATTGCCAAGCTGTTCAATCTACATTTAGCTGATAATAGTGCACTATAACTTTCAAAGGACAGGTCAGGTGGCCTAATCATAATCACATCAGCCACACTGCATCCATCATTTGGTCTTCTTATGAGGACAGGATAAAAAGGTTTTTCAGCTAGGTAGCTGTGCAGTTGCCTGAACATTCAACACAATGTCATCCATATGTTCAAGATTAGTTGAAAATAGTACTACTTGGCTACTGGCATGCTTAGACACCTTAGTCAACTTTCACCACTAAAGAAGAATGACACTTGCCACTAGAGTTTGATGAATTTCATACATAGATTATACTATTCTCAATTTGCCACCGAATGAGCAAAAATTTGCCAGTCAGAAGCAATAGTGTGCAGACTCTGCATGCTCAAACATGCATGCCCCCTGAGACAGAATTCAGACTGCAGAGAAAGGTTACAACAGTAAACAAGACTCTGAATTATCTGTCTCTCTAAAACATCAGCAACAGTGATCTGATTTTTCTTTAAGGAAATGAGAGGCAGCAACCTCAGATCCCGAGGTACACAGTGCCAATGCATGCATGCCATATCTGCATCTTTTTTCAGCCAAAGATTCTTTCAGATTATCTGAATGCCCCTCTCGTCCACCCCTTTTTTTGTGCCATGAACACTCCCACAGACCACAGTCCCAGAACACAAATTAAAGCTCAAAAGCAAAGGCGAATTCAGCAAAGCGATCCTCAAAAGAAAAGCAACAATTTCTACGTATGCACGCACGCCTCTATACACCCCACATTGCTTTTAAGTAGCTTACTAGTATATATATATACTCAACTTTCTCATTCAAAATGTATTCTATGTTCCCAGATTGGCCCTGCAATCTTTACACGTCCTCTGCAAATTTCACTGGTTAACTAAGTTTCTGAGGACTTTGCACTACCAAATTGTATGTGCTTCCAAAATTTATATAGGTATTTTGGTCTAAAATTTTATTTCTAAACAAAAATTAGTGTTATTTTGGTAACATAGTGATCAAAGGTACCATGTATTTGATACTATAAGTGAAGAATTTAGTTGCTAGGATTATTTTAGATGGTCGTACTTACGTTGTATGCACAATGTATACATACGGTCGTTTTCTTTTTTTATTTCTTTTGATTTAGATTATTTAGATGTGTAATGTAAAGTAATAAAAACTAATAATCATATTGGAGGAGGAGCTAATTAAACACGAGAAAATTGCTAATTTGCTCCAAAGATGGGCGCTTGCTGCCGGAGTTGGGTGAGGAAAGGAAGAAGACGAGACCGACCAACACTGGAGGAGTAAACACAATGTCAAGGGCACGGAGTGCCAACCTGGAGGGCGCGCCGGAGGGGTCTAGCGCCGCCGCCGCGCGCGGCGTGGGCGCCGAGCCAGGGCGTGCGACGCCACGCGACGCGGCCGTCGCAGCCGGCGGCGACGGCGTGCCCACCCACGGCCATCTCGACGAGCCACATGTCCGGCACGAGCTGCCACGCCACGAAGCACCCCTCGTGCGCTCCGCAGCCGCCGCCGCCGGGCTCCGGCGCCATGACCATCCGCACCCTCCCCGCCGCGTACATGCTCTTCATTGCGCCTTCGATCTTGGCGCACCCCGTCGTCGCCCTGAACTGCTCGATGATGTACTGCGCCGACGACGCCACCTGCAGCACACGCCACACACACGTATCGTAAGGGCACGAACTCCAGGAGAGAGAGAGAGGAAGAAACGGCAGGGCATGGCCGTGGCCATGGCCATGATCCTTGCCGCGCCGGCCGGGGTGCGTACGTACGTTGCGCGGGTGGCGTGGGAGGACGGGGACGGGGGAGAGCGGGCAGGCGAGGACGGACAGGAGGACGCGGAGGTCGGCAGAGGGGCGGACGTCGCCGCCGTCTCCGCCTCCCCCACCCCCACCCGAGAAGAAGCGGAGCGGGATGCGCGCCCGCGCCCAGCGGTGGAGCGCCGCGTGCAGCCCGGTCTTCCGCCGCCCCCGCACCGCCTCCTCCCCGCCTCCCGGCTCCTCCACCAGCGTGGCCAGCGGCGGCGCCATGGATGGACCGAACTCTCCTCTCTCCCTACTAGCTCTGCCTTGCTGCTCACACTGCGTGAGAGAGCTCGGTCGCTGCTGCTCTTCTGTTATAAGGAGGGAACAGGAGAGAAGACAAGAGATAACTTCACAGTGTTGGGCTGTGGGCCCGGGGTGAAGGGGTGTGTGGGGCCCACTGTCAGCGTGAGATAGTGTGTATCAGTGTATGGAAGGTGGGGCCAGGTTCTAGGGGAGCTTTGAAGGGAGGCAAGGAAATGGGGTTTGGGGGAATGTCAAAATCTCATACTTGAGCAATGAGCACTGAATTTGGTATGAAATTGAAATGGAATTTTTACTCTAATGCTTCATAGTTGAGTGACATTTACTATTTTGTCACAGGTATAATGACCATGTTCAATAAAAGAACAAATATTATAAACTCATTTTTGTGGCATGAGAGTAAATATCTTAAATAAAACATCTTGACCATGTTTTTTCTAATGTTGCAACTTGCAGTACCAAAGATAACAAAGATATATGCATCACGGAAGTATTTAAAAATTACATAATATATTATTCTTGTGTACAAACAAGCACAGTACAAAAAAGAGTGCATAATCTAAAAATTAAACAAAAAGAATAACAGATTTGAATAATCACAGACAAGTGTGAAATCCAAGAAGAACAATGTTCAACAGTGACATTTCAGTTTAGCAACAAGAACTTGCTGTTGGTGAGTTAACCCATCCGGGCTGATGGCCACCTGACCTGAGATACACATATGTGCCTCAAACTGTTGGCTGGTTTGATGATGATTCGTCTCAAATCATGGCTGAGAATGATCTGAGCTTCTGACCAGGCCCCCATCGCAACTCACAACTACTACTGCATCACATGATATTTCATGGCCAAGCTTCCTCGAGACGATGATTGCTGGGACGAAGGCGACGCTGCAACTCTTGCCGTAGCGCAGTGTAGCCAGCTAAGCGTGCTGCGAGAGATTCAGAAAGCAGAGTGGATGAGGGTGACTTGGTAACCAGATGTATACATTTTCTTCTGTTTTTTTAGATAATGGCATTTTCTTCTGTATTTGGCATACACTGGAAGTTCATTTTGTACTGGAGAAGAATCCAAGCTTTAGTTTTTTTGTTGACCTTGTAGGACCTTGAGCCATGAATTTTTCTCTTTTTATTTATCTGAAAAAATGAAGTTTTTCTTTCTTTTAACCAACTTGAGCCATGGAGTTCAAGAGCTGAAGATAGAAGGAGTATGTTGCATTTGAGTTTAAGGAGTTTTGAGCTAGATATCTGATGATGGATCTTCCAAAGAAAAGAACTTTCAGAACTGTATTCCAAGATATCAGAACTGTTGTGGCCCTCTCCTGACAAGATTTACTGCCATGTTAATTCATGGGGCCTTTTACTCTGCTAGGGATATGCATGTATGTATTTATCATGCTTCCAGCCCTTTTTATGTTGCATTTATCATGATCTTGTGGACCTCAGGTACCTCACTGGCAAGTCAATCCAGCCCTTTATTTCTCCTCTTTTTCTGGCTCCCAATGATTTCAATCTATTTGAGCCATGTACTGATTTCATACGGTGATGCAGTCCTAAAACCATTGTTCAATGTTGCTGAGTGCCTGATACATATAATTGCTGCATGCTTTACTGCTGGGCTCAGGCTGCCCCAGCAACAATCATTTAATTGGTACCTTTATTTTGTTCAATCACTGAGCTCTCACAAACCTTTTTTTGTTTTAATTCTGGCTGTATATCCATCAAATTCAATACTGAACTAGACAAGGATACAACACTTTCTGATTCATTACAGGAAGAAGGAGAAAAAAAAAAAGACAAGTAGTAGTTGTAGCTTGCAAACTTATCCAGGAAGGATGGGAGGCTGTGTTTTCAACTACTTGCATTGCATACTAAGGAAGGAGGATGCACTGGAGAAAGAATTTCAGTTTCTGGTTTATTGTCACAACTGATGGCTGGGTTGCTGTCACTTGAGCCCTTGCATGTACTGAATCCACATGGCCAAACTGTTAAAGATTGTTTTGCCTATGATGCAAGATTTGGGCTATGATTTTTTATGAGTTCAAATCTATGATAACAGTCTTACATGAGGTTGTCATTTTCATGCAGCCAGTGTTTGTTGGCAGGAGAGAAGTAATAGATAAGATTGAACACACTAATTTGTTTTACTTGTATTCTGAATTTCTGAAAAAGATGCATTCAGTCTCACTGGACAGAAGGTGGATTTATAATTTTGTATCAATTAAAGATGGATGATCAATCATCTATTTGTATGTAGTTGAGTTCTCTGTCATCATCACATAGAGCTGACATTGTAAAAATACACTTCCAAACTTCAGAAGCAGAGTGATGACATCTTTGATCTCTGCTGCTATTTTCATATGGAAGAATATTTTGGCTAAGCCTCCACCAGAGCATCTGTTGGAGCTGACATGATTTAAGCCGCTTTTTATGAGCATGCCATGCCAATGAATGAATTAATGGCTCCTAAATTTGTAACTTACATCGATTTGTTTGTGTAGTTATGATGTGCCACTTTCGGTTATTCACTCTTTCAAGCAACCTATAGCTGTCTAATTGCTGTCCTTGAATTAACCTCTAGAAAAGAAGAACAAGAACTAGAGACAGCATTGGAAAGATAATCTCTGCTTCTTCTGAAAGGACAAAAGAGGTGACAATAACTTTGTGGAATTACTGCTTCCATGTTTGTCTCTTTATGGCCACTCATTTTGTTTAACTTCTAAGCAATTATGCAAGCTATGTTTTCAGGTTTGTTCCCTGGATAAGAAAAAGGATGAAGTTTCACCTGCTGATACAACCTTCTTCAGAACAGGCACGCATGATGCAAAACCCATTCCTATGTGTCATTTTTGCTTTCAAAAATGTAATTTTTTATAAATAATATTTTTGTGGCGAAATTGTATTTCTGGATAGCCGACCCGAAAAATTACAAAACTAGACCTTTGTCGACTGTTGAAGTGACAGGAAAAAAGATGCTTCATGTACACTTCAAAGGTCGACAGGAGCCAAAAATCCTCCTGTTGACTGTTAAAATATCGACAGGAAAAAAGATGCTTCTCGTACACTTCAACAGTCGACAGGAGCCCGTTGAGGTGTCGACAGGAAGTATTGACAGGGGTTCTATCGACACTTTAACGGTTGGCAGATGTCTAGTTTTGTAATTTTTTATGTCAGCTATCCAGAAACGTAATTTCATGAAAAAAATATTATTTATGCAAAATCTCAAAAATGTCCATTGGGAAATCTCCTCACGGTGGAATAGGGTGTTTAGAACATGTGTAAAGCCTGCAGTGCCATGCTGAATTTTTGCTGACGATGGAGGAGAGAGATGCAAGTGACAGACTATCCAGAGTTCTGAAGAACCTGAAACTGGGTTTCACTGACCTGGAAAGAGTTTGTAACCATTTCACCAGAAAAGATTCCTGGATATACATAACCTGTTCGGTGTTCAACAATGAAATACATGTTAGGCAAGGAAAAAAAATTAAATCTTTAGCTAGTGCATTTTAAGTTGTCATGTGTGTATGGGCCTCCTCCCTCCAGTAATGGCCCAACAGGTAGTAGGACTTCAGGGTGACTGAAAATGACTTCAGACTAGTTAATGGGCTGAGGTGAGATCCAAATCCAACTCAATTTCAAACAGTTGATGTAAATGCAAGGAATGCCTATCTAACTAACAATTTGGTGTGGTCCAGGGAGAAAATTGTCAGCCCAAAGCTGAACCCATATGTTCATTGGCTGGCACAAACAAAACTGAACTTGTTTAGATGGCAAGGAAATGTTTTCCCTTTAGTTAAACCTGATAATCAGGCCACCAAAGCTGAAACAACAAACTGCACAGTGAATTATTAGTCACTTCAGAAACAACGGATTCAAGGAGTTAATCACCAGTTGCACTATAACATGGTAATGACATCTGGCTTAAGCCAAGCCTGCAGCTAAGTCTTCTAACCAGGATTAAGGAACTGTAGAGATTATTAGAGAAATAGCAGATGTTCGTTTGCTATTCTTTTTTCTTGAACACGCAGGAGAGCTCATTATATTAAGAAATAGCAAATGTTCCTTTGATATTCTTGTCTTGTAAATACGGTCTCTAGGATGCTCAGATTGATATATCACATTTTTACCATCGGATATAAGCTTTAGGTGAACTGAACTGACTGACCATGAATGGCTTCAGAGAAGGCAGACATGCATGCAGGCACTAATTAATGGGGCCTAGCTCACCATGGCTCTCAGCATCACCTGCTGCCACTGTGATCTCATCATCTCAGTGCAGATGAAAATCATGAAGTGCAGGTGCAACTCACCAGTCGCCCTAATCAATCGTCCTCATCATTCAGGCCATCGGATGCAGATGCAATCTTCCTCTCCAATATTGAACGGCACTCTCGTAGCTCGCGATGCAGCAATCAGCATCATCGGTTGAGTCGGCTTCTGGGCCAGCAGGAGAGATGGATGGCCAACGCGGTTACGCTTTTACCAACAACCAAACTGCGGCGACGTACGGCGAGTCTGCACTGCATGGCAGCTGTGGCGAGGCTGTACTGCATGCTCCCCATGACTGAATTGAAGCTTTGGACTCAGCTTCAGTGTGTAGGTAGGTGGCGACCTCGCCTGCATATGCATGCATCGATCGATCGGTGCGGTGATGCAAGATCCACACCCAACTTAATTCTCCCCCCACAGACCAACTATCAGCGCGCCACACCATGCTGATGAGATCGATCGATTTTGCGTGAAACTAAAGTTTGTGTAGTAGGGTTGATGTGGAGAGATTTAGTGTAGGGTTAAGATAAATTGTGCCGTGTGTTAGCCCATTTTAATCTTGGTGCTATCTCTAAAATCCGAATTGGCGGGGTGGCGACGTATACCCTAGTGCTTGTGTAAATTGAATGTATTATAACCCGGCCTAACCATATTCACCTGTTAATTGACTTGATACGTACAAATTTGAGTGATTGGCCTTTACATTACTGGTTCACGGTTAGCTTTTTTTAGGAGTTTAATAGGCATGGTTGTATTTATAGCAGAGATGTCCTAGTCAGCATGTAAACAATTCTTTTTTTAAAAAGGGACCATGCATATCCTAATATCCTCCATCTCTTATCTCTTATATATCAAGCTTGTCTAATAATAGCTAAAATCAGATGAACTTAATCCTAACCGTTTAATTAATTTCATAGTCATATCGCCGGAGGCTTATAATATAAGGAATATTTTCCGGTATGATATTTTTTTAATATGATAAAAGCTCTAGTCTCTTTGTACCAACTAGGGGATACAGGATTTTTTTCAATATGGATATCAGCATTTAAAAGTAGATAAAGTCATATATACATAACTCTCGCTACAGTATGATTATATATAGAGACACTTGTAAGCCCGGGGGTGCAAATATACCTCTCAAAAAAATATTATCTTTATATTTTAGTTATGTACATATTCTCTTAGTTTAATATAGTGTACTTGTCACAATTCAACTAATAGCATAATTAAAAAAGTCAGGACATATCAACCCAAACCAAATTGGCATCCTAGCTTCGCCGGTGCGTTTGCAGGTGCAGGCGGCTTCCTTACGAACAGTGATCAGCTGCTCGGCCGGCCGGCAGGCAGGCGGTGTGGGCGTGTGGCTGAAACAACCATCTCCTCCTCTCTACTCCCCCTTGACCAACACCGTCCTCTCTTCTTCAGTGAATTCTTCACTGCATTAAATTTTCAACTCAAAGAAAGAAAGAAACTTCATCCCATCTACTTTCGCTTTCATGTTCCATTTCGTGTTCACTGTCGGCGAAATTTTCAAGAATCATACAGCTGTAGTACTCTCATAAGCTTCCAAATAACCACCATAAAACATTTCAGATGAATTATGTACGTACATGTATGTGTTATCTGAAGTTTTTCTAAAATGTTTTGTCGTGTGATTTTTTCGATAGAAAAGTGTGATGTTTATTTTGATTAAATATGATTGATGCAAATCAAAGCTAATTAGTTGTAAAGATTGATTCTATCTTTCAGACCGCGGAAGTTACGAGCTCTGACAATGGATGAATAAAAAAGAGTAGCAAAACCACAAACACTTGACAATGTTATTAGGGCACATAAAGAAATATATTGATCCTGACATATCTTCACTAGGGACTTTGTACTTGACAAGTCACCATCCCATTGTTATGGACAAAAGTTAAAATAGATTGCCGTCATGCATCCCTTTCAATAGATCATCTTGTAGCTCAAGATTGGCTAGCTAGCATGCATAGAGAATTGATCATGGAGAAGATGAAATATATTCTTGCCACCTTTCGAATTCTTGCACTTGGCAAGAGATTGTTGCCCTAGCTTGGCCCTCTGCGAGATTTAACCACTGACAGACAGTGAGTTTTCCTTGTGTGATGAAGACTTGGATAAAATACATATAGAATCACAGGATCTCGACTTCATCTCATCAACATCGATTAGCCTGGCCTAATACCTCTCTTTGATGTGAAGTGTCGGCATGATGCTTTTGCAAGAGAGTTTGATGTCGCGTGTGATAAAATAAAACTTTTAAAAGCAACAGAGTGCGAAATTCGGCCAGTGCAGGTTGAGATCAGAGGGTTTTCTGCATCTTATCCAAGATCACCGGCGACCCCTTCAGATCAAGCCCATATACATCAACGGTCAGATTAAAATTATACTTCATTAATCCAAAAATCTCATACGTGTTACTTTTTTCAGCGAGACCAAGAAAAAAACAAACTCTATTAATTACATTAAATAGTCATATTAATCCTAATACGCGTCGGTTCAATTTCTCGCCCGCTGCGTAGCATGGCGCAAGCTTGCACCCACTCAGCGTCCTCACCCCGGCACAGCCTATCACATGCATACAAATTGGATGGTCGGCGCCCTTAAGAGGTGTGTATGCAAGACTAATTAAGCTATGTCTTCTTGGATCACATGTCGTTAATTTAATCTAGCCGCTAAGTAAAATGGTATTACTGCTCATTCAAGATTTACATACACGTAATTATAAATACGCATAATTTTTATAGAAAAAATAGAAAATATAATACGTAGGAGATTTTTAGACGGAGGGAGTACTACGTTACTACCTACCGTATAAACATTGGTAGTAGAATGCACATAAAAGTGTCCAGATAGAACGCACTGATAACGTCCATAATTTTTCATAAGCATGGGATTGATTTTACCTAAAGAGAAGATAAACAAACTGGGGAAAAAAAGTCAGAATAGACCAACCATCTCTTGACTCCAATTTTCTTTCTTTATTTTTAAGTTCCTTCATAACGCTCCAAGAAGGACTAGTGTGAAAGCTGCTCAGTCCATGCTTGCATGTCTCATAGTTATCTACCTACATGTCGTAATGTATATAATTATTAACTCACCGAAATTTTTAGTGAACTTTTTTTTTCCTTTTGACAACACAGTGACGCCCCAAGATTTGCTTTGTTATTTATAGGGTTGGGAACATTGAGCCAAGCTGCCCTGAGCTCTTGTAACCTTCCTTCCTTTCTATGGCTATGGCCCAGTTTATATTTGGCTGCTCCTGAATCTCCTCCCATTGCCCTTCTGTCACACAGCCTCGTCTCATAATTAAGGAGCCTCTTTTGAGTTTGAGCTGATTGACACTTGATGCAGGGATCAGGAGGCTAGCCACAAGGTAGAGTTCTTTGTTCTTGGTTTTTCGTGTCCTTTTTTTGTTCATATGTTATGTGGGTTATAGTTTTTTCTGTGTTGAGAAAAGAAGGAAAAGAGATGCATGATGCATTTGGGGGTCATGTTGCTGCTTCCATGTAGAAACAAGAAGTTGGATGGTTGAATCTGTTCTTGCTGAATTTTTTTTATACTGGCTTTCCATTGGTTTTCTCTAGTTCTTGCATGATTGCATCTTGTTATGTTGCTCATTTGCCATGGCATGGAATATATTATTGAACAAATATATATTATCAAGAAAGAAAGGAGCATGAGATTATTTTTTTCTGAAAGTGTCAAAATCTTGCCTTAGAACTTGCATTTGATGTCCATTAATTTGGTTCTATTTGCATAGGCTAACTTACATTTTGGATTCCCAGAAAGGGGAAGCAGATCAATCAGATAAGAGGGAAAGGTAGAGAAAAAGGCAGTCTTGCAACATCATCTTGATTCTTGAGGCCAAATCCAAGAAAAAGATGGGTCTTTCAATCTCATACCCACCAGACGACTACCTGCCAGCAATGGAGGACAACATGGGCAGGCTGTTCATCCGGTCCCTCAGCTTCGACGACATGGAGGCCGCCGCCGCATCCGCATCGGCGTCGCCGCCGGCGCCATTGCTCCCGGCATTCGGCTCCGGGAAGTTGGTCATAGAAGGCTCCCTGAGCTTCAAGAGAAGAGACGCTGAGCCGGTTCAGGTGGAGACCATGATCTCCATAAGGAGTCCAAACTCTGGCAGCGAGAGCTGCAACAACAAACCAAATGCCAATACTGCTGGCCCGTCGAGATTTGCGCCGGCCGGAGACCGGCCGCCGGATTCTCCGGCGATGGCCGGAGCGGCCATCCACAAGCACCAGGCAGCCGCTGTCAGGTTGCAGAAGGTGTACAAGAGCTTCAGGACAAGAAGGCAGCTTGCAGACTGCGCCGTTCTTGTCGAGCAGAGATGGTAAATCTTTGTGCATTTTTCATAGCTGGGTGAGCTTGATTTATCACCGGGGTGACAGTGTTTGAATTGTGCGATGCTTGAATTCAGGTGGAAGCTGCTGGATTTCGCGCTGCTCAAGCGGAATTCGGTGTCATTCTTTGACATCGAGAAGCCTGAGACGGCTGTCTCGAGATGGTCTCGGGCCAGAATGAGGGCTGCCAAGGTAGGGTTCTACTGTTCTGTTTGCAACATCCCTTTTTCACCACCCTCTACCTAACTGACATATGGTTCTGGAGACAAGGAGGGATTTTGCAAATATTCAGTCACATATGAGGAATTTATCCATGAACATTTTTTAGCATTGCCAATTTGCCATTGATCTTTCAGTTATAGTAGAATATACTGCATCATTAATACAGGTATAGCATTGCTATTACCTTTAGGTTGGCAAAGGTCTGTCCAAGGATGAAAAAGCCCAGAAACTTGCTCTGCAGCATTGGCTTGAAGCGGTACATGCTTGGAATATGATGTCTCCGCACAATTTTCATGGTGATATTTTGCCAGGCAAACTGAAATTTCATCTCATATCTGATTGTCAGATTGATCCTCGACATCGGTACGGGCACAATCTGCACTACTATTACCACCGTTGGCTCCACTGCCAGAGCAAGCAGCCATTCTTCTACTGGTTTGGACGCGCAAAATCTCTGAATTCTGTTTCGCATCTCGGAACCCAGTGATCAAACAAGGTTACTGACAATTCTGTGATCCTAAAAACAGGTTGGATGTGGGTGAAGGGAAAGATATCAACTTAGAAGAGCATTGCCCCAGATGGAAGCTACATAAACAATGCATCAAGTACCTTGGCCCTGTAAGTTCCATCATTTTTCATCTGATCTGAATGTCTGAACCAACCAACCATTTTGAAGAACTGCACAGCTGCAGAAATTGCATCTGACTAACAAGATATGTTTTGCTTGGGATTATGTAGAAAGAGAGGGAATCCTATGAAGTGATTGTCGAGGATTCGAGGCTGATCTACAAGCTGAACCGTCAGATCGTTGATACAACCGAAAGTCGCAAGGGCACAAAATGGATCTTTGTGCTGAGCACATGCAAGAATCTGTACATTGGTCAGGTAAATGACCACTGCATCCATGACTCTTGATAAGCTACTATTGCATTTCCTGAACCTTGCTAACATTCAAGAAACTGATGACATGCTGATTTTCGATATGATTACAGAAACAGAAGGGCACATTCCAGCACTCCAGCTTCCTTGCAGGGGGAGCTACATCAGCTGCAGGGAGACTGATTGTAGAGAATGGAATTTTGAAGGTATGCTGGGGACTTATCAATTCCTGTGAGCCACACAGGATTTGCTCTTTCTGAGACTCGAGATTTGCTTGCATCAGGCAGTCTGGCCTCACAGCGGGCATTATCGGCCGACGGAGCAGAATTTTCAGGAGTTCATGAACTTCCTGAAGGAAAGGAGTGTGGATCTGACCAATGTCATGGTGAGAACAAAACTGCGAACATGTAACAATTGATCTGCGGGCAAATATAGATACTCTCATAGAGTTCTACTTCAACTGACTGTTGTGCCGTGTTTCGGTTTTGCCACAGTTAAGCCCTTCAGAAGATGAAGATGATGCCGAGTTCAGCCTGAAGAGCAGCCATTCTAGGCAGGACTTAACCGAGCTCTGTCAACCTGACAAGCAAGAAGACGAGGCACAAGTGACACAACACCATGGCACCGATGAAACCAAGATCATCAATGGCACATCCACTGCCGAATCCTCTGAAACCATGGCCATCACACCAACAATCAAGAAATCCACCTCAGCCAACAAGCTGCAAGGGAAGCGCCCTCCCAGCCTGCTGATCAGCTCCAACAACAGAGCCCTGTCCACCACACACAGCAATGGAAAGCCATCACCTGGCACGAAGGTCATCGACGAGGACTCCACCATGTTCGGCGAATGCCTCGCCTTCTGCAAGAAGAATCTATTTGCAGAGGGAGGTGAGGAAGAAGATGAGCTGGTGGAGGTGCCAGAGGAGCTGATCCTGAGCCGGATCAACTCCAAGAAGGCCATGAAGTCATACCAGCTGGGGAAGCAGCTGTCATTCCAATGGAGCACTGGAGCTGGTCCTCGGATTGGGTGCGTTCGCGACTACCCATCGGAGCTCCAGTTCCGAGCATTGGAGGAGGTCAGCCTATCACCCCGGGGAGGTAGGTGGACGAGGTTTTCATCACCGAGGCCGATCCCTTTGACAGCAAATAGCATTCCAGTTGCAAGAATTGGGTGTAGCCCTACAGCCCAAGGTGACAACATGGGGCTCAAGCCAAGGCAGAGGAGTGCTACTTGGACTGCCTTTTCATGTTAGTATATGGCATGCAAATTGCAAACCAGGGCAATGCTTTTTTTCTTCTCTTTTTTTTTACTTGTCAGTGACAAAATGTATACTGACGATGATGGTAAGTGGTTAGTGAGAGTGGATGTCATTCTTTGATTCTGTAGATGCGTAGCACAAAACACACTGGGTCTCCTACAATCATCAGGAAATAAGCTGTATGTTTAACAAACGATAAATGACAACAGGAACGTTTCTTTTGGAAACAGCGTATGCTACATATTCTACCAGAAAAGATGATCTGACAATGATGAAAGATGTGTCTAACAGGCGCCCTGATGCAAGTACATGCATCGCCCATTAAGACAATCCCAACATTTTTGGATTCCAAATTCAGAGCAATACCCCTAGTCCCTTCTGCAAATTCGACTAATTCACCTGACATTATTTCACCAAGACCTATAATACGAGCAATCCCATTCCCCACTTGAACTACGCACCGATATTCTCAATCCCAACTTTCCTATTATATTGTTCAATACGTTCGCGGAGAATTTTATGAATTTCGTCGACTCGAAGGGTTGCCATTAGTGTTTCTTGACTATTTTTTCGGAAGCAAGGGGAAAAATAATGCCTAAATTCTAAAGGAAAGCAGGGTTAACAAAATCGTTTTGGGATTGGATACCGCTCAGGCTTGAGATAGCGGTTACCGAAAAAATTCGATCAAATTTTACATTTTAAAATTTGAATTCAGATCAGTTCACGAAATGTTTCAAATTCAGTTACCGTGGTAACGAGCTCGGTTACCGCGGTACCGGTCATACAATTTTTCAATGAAAAATAAAAATTATAAGATCACCGAAAATTATTTTTCAAGATAAATAGAAAACTTACAATACCACAAATTTTATAAGTTTACAATAAATTATAAATTACAAAACAACATGATTAATTGGCAATTTGAGTATTTCTAACTTATCATTGTTGGCTCCATTGGTTATAAGCGGCGTTGTATTCATCTGTAGACATTAGTTATAAGTCACGTGAAACAAGAATGTTTGCTTTGTACTTCTCCTAACTTTGTCATGTCTAAGCTACAGTGGTTTGTCATTCTTCATATAATATGGAATAAAATTAAGAATCTTGTCACTCGTATACATATCTAGTAGGAGTAGCTTCTGGAATCGGATAAGGATACGGAAAAGGATGCGGATAAGGATACTCATAAGAGATATTGTTGTATGCTATAGAGTTAGAACTAGAGCTATAACTATCATAGGGAGTGTCGAACGTTTGTTGTCGACCTCGGGGAGTAATTGTTGTCCTCTTTTCGGATGGCATACTATGGTCTGTGTCCTGAGTGGCATGCGTATAACATGTCTCGCCTACAACAAAATAAATGTTATCGCTTAATGACATTGCAACAACAAATTTGTACAAGATATATGACTGTGAATTGAATTGACCTGTGAAATGGATTGGACTTCGTGTAAGCGATGTAGCAGTTGTGTGTGCTACACCGCCACCGTCACCCCCTATATCATGGTCCGTACTTGCGTTCGAGCTACTATTATTAGATTCTTGATAGATAGAGCTACCATTTTCACTGTCAGTTGATGTGTCGCTATCCACCGAATTTCCTTTGGATCGTCCTGTCCCTTTTGTCTTCTTTGGGGCTACTGGTTTTTTCTTCTTCTGGTACTTTCTCTTGCCTAGGTGTGTGTCGCTAACAGTGCGGTCGACCCAGTCGATGAGACTCTTCGTACCAGTTGTTCTCATGAGATCATCTCTATCTACTTGATCAGCAATAAGTTGAGATGGCATAGGCGTGTCACTCTTCCTCATCAAGAACTGGTGGGGCATTTGAACCGGCTGTATCCATCCAATCTCTAATCGGGTTATGATTATCAATATCCCTTCTGAAAGGCGAAGTGACTCCTTCACCTACAACACAACATATTTTATCAAAGAAAATCATAGTATTAATATATGCACGTAAGGTGTTGAATAACTTACCTCACTTTTGTGTCTCTCGTATGGCGCTCACAAAATATGGATTGTCTGCTCTCTTATCGGGAACACCAGATGAATGAAAAAACTTGGCCCACGCACGGCCAATCGCCTCCTTAGCACTTTTCCCTTCTTTGTCCAAGGTCATGTATCTATTCTGGTTTGCGTCGGACCTCATGAACTAGAAAGATTATATTCAGGCACAGATGGCTGCTCTCTAAATGAAGTTGCTCGCATAGCCTTCCGTAGAAGGTTTGCTACACCACCAGAAAAGCTTCTTCGAGCCGCTGCCCCTGAACCACTGTCACCACCATGCTCGTATATGCCACCTCGCTCCTCTACATGTCTTCTATGATCAGCCTCCATTCTAGATACTGCCATAGCAGCTTCCATCTGCTCCTCCTCATCGACATCACCGGTGAGATCTTGAAGGTTAATATCTCTTCGACGATATTGATCATCTGTAGCAGCCTCTTCTTTTCTCAATTTCTCATCTCTTTGTCGATGTCCTTGTAGTAATCCTATCCAACTCATGACGAAAAAAGTCACGCACATCAGGTGGTACATTATTGCAATGTGTTACCCGTGTACCCCATCCTGCTAAGTGATGCTTCAACCGTGTAGCACCTCCACATTTCTTTTCTGTATGACAATATTTACACCTCCACCCTGGAGACATACATGTGCCATGCTCCCAAACAGCATCATCAGGCATCTTCGCTTAAATTATTGACAAATATGTATACTGAGCGATAGCCAAGCAATAACGTGCGAGAGCAGATAGCTACTAAGCAGCGACCTCTCACTTCTTTTGCTCGGCGGTGCGCTAGTTACTAAAATGTGAAGTGATTCTCATGCTTCCCTGGCATCACTTATATACCACTCATGTGATTAACTTGCCAAATGATGGTGACTCTAAAGTTTGTATGCATATACATGTGAATCGTCAAACTTTGTATGCATGTGAATCAATAACCAGAAGCTACACATTTTATGTGCATGTGAATCACCAAACTTTGTGCATGTGAATACACATACCAGGAGCTAGTACCTTATGTGCATGTCAATTGCTAAAATTTACATACATATGAATCAACATATGAGTAGCTACACGTCATATGTGCATGTGAATCACCAAACTTTATATGCATGTGAATCAATATACCAAGAGCTAATACCTTATATGCATGTGAATCGTTAAACTTTACATGCATGTGAATTAACATACTAATAGCTACAGATCTTACGTACATGTGAATCAACAGAATAAGTCTTGTGACTCAACAGTATGAATGCTTATGAATCAGTAGGCTTGGAACAAATAATTAACAGACAACACTCTTCAAGAATGATATTTTGTTTGATCAAACATATAACATTAATCTAAAAGACCTGCATGCAAAAAATCAAACAATAATGAGTGAAGATGATTAAAAAATGATTTATTTTTACATTTTGTATTTTTGTTTATCTTGTTTGGTTCTTAACTTTGTGATAGTTTAATATTTTTGAAAACTAATTTCACCATAAATCATATTAATTTACCTACTATTTTAAAGATTTTTTCCAATTTTTTTTATTTTTTTTATTTTTTTCAATTTCAAATTTAAATTTTAATAAAACCGGTCGACATACCGATACCGAGCGCGAGCGGTATGTCGATTACCGAGCGGTAACCGTGGTTACCGAACGGTTTTATTAACCCTGAAGGAAAGTAGTGCAATCACAAGCATTTGCTGATCACATCACAATTTACAAATCATAAGCTGACTCAACCAAAGAAGCGAAGTACAGTGGATAAGACAAATTCACAAGCACTCAAGCAAACATAAGATAATTGCCAGACAGTTTTGTACGGATTTATGACATTGATACAATCAACCATATGACTTATCACTTGTAGTAAATTGAAGATAGCATTCATCTAATCAGTTCATGTTGCCCAAAGGTAGTAGAGCATAAGTGCATAACCATGTTTCACAACTATGGAACATTAGCTTAGGCAACAGACCAAAACTGCAACCATATAAGTACTCATTACATTTCAATTGCAAATCATTGTTCAAGAAGTTGATTGGAAAGCAGTACACAAAATAAGGCGCCAATCAGGCATTTTACTTTTAAAGGCAGGAACCATGAATAACACAACATCCAGCTTCAGCGCAGCCTCCTGGCCTCCCTCTCAGACTCGAGCAGGGTGAGGATGTCACCCTCACGAACTGGACCCTTCACATTCCTCATGATGAGACGGTTCTGGTCATCCAAGAACTTCACTCTGACCTGGGTCACCTGACCCCTAGAGCCGGTGCGGCCCATCACCTTCACCACGACCGCAAGCTTGACCTGGGTATCCATGCTGCACTAACAGGAAGCATACAATTAGGCAAAATCAGAAACAACTGTACATAATTCAATTGCAGTCACTTGCATTTAGGACTCGACGAGCAATTGTTCATGAACTCATGTATAAACACAAAAAACAGAATAACAATTGTGTCCTACCTGGAATTCAAGCAAAAATACAGACTCTAACGTTGCTGAGTACCAGTGATAATAGCTGCCCAACATAGTAATGAAACCAATAACTCAGAATATGTTTGTTTCACAATGACTAAGTTGTCATATTGTCATGTACAGCAACTACCAAGTTCTTACCCCGAAATCGCAATAATAGCAATCTACCAAGTAGAAGACGCAAGAATCGATGCCACGATTAACATATACAACAAATGATCAGAAATTTCATGGAGACGTATATACTAGTGAGTAGCTATTCATTCATCCTACTATCCTAGGCACAAATCTAATAATCTATTCAAGACTGTAAACCAAACCACGAGTCCACGAGCACAATACAATCGATCTACCGACCGCCACCCTTGATACCCCACAAATGGATCATCAAAACGTCGGTAACGCGCGAGAGGTCAGCGGCGTCGACGACGTCAGCAGCGGGATCTAGTTGCGGCCATCCCGCGCAGCGCCGGCGCGAGTCGGACCCAAGAGCGCCACGAAGCACCGGAGCAAATAGCGATCGCGAAGTGGGAAGGGGGAGAGGAGACGCAAGAACGCACGCACCTTCTCTTCTCCGGTTGCTGGCGACGGCGACGGCGACGGCGCGAGGAGGAAGGAGTGGAGGCGAGGGTGAAAACCCTAGGGCTTCTCGAGGTTTATATAGAGGTAGCTGCGCTGAGTGGGTTGGTGATTTGTTGGGCCGGGCCCGCTGGGCCAATTGGATTAAGTGTTGAATTTTCCTTTATTCATTTTTACGAGCTTAAGGCAACATTAATATTTGACAGCCATATAAAAAATGTGACTACACATTATGTTTGGTTTAGTTTTGTTAAGAAAGATAAAATCTGAAATTAAATAAGTATTGGATAAAATCAGATTTTCTATTTTTACCAGTACAAAATAAAAGTTGTTTATTCCCTAGATTTCACAATTTTATGGTTTACATTGGCTGGTTTATTTACTACTCCCTCCATATCAAAATACAATCATTTCTACCATTTAAAATTTATCCTAAATATTACAACTTCTACAATTTTTTCATATATCTTTCTATTTTACCCCTATATAGAGTACTAGTTTCATGTAGTACTAATTGTTTGAAGTACTAGTTGAGGGGTAGTTTGGGATTTTTTCCTTGCATCTTAATAAATGTACCAAAGTCTAGCAATAGCTATAATTTGGGACGAAGAGAGTAGTTCATATAATAGGTATAAAATTATCATTTTCTATTGTTAATATATATGGAATCGCTCTACTGTAAATCCATAATTACTTCAGCCAAACAATCTTATATTTTTTCACAACTCATAGCTTATAATAACTTTTTCATAGCTCACAATAATTTTTTAAAATATAGAGCTGAACCAAACTGTTAGGATTTTTTGGAATAATAATATTTTTGGAAAATTATCAATCGGACAGCTGACTGAAGACCGACGTGCTACTAGTGCTATAATTCTTAGCAACTAACTATTAAATCGGTAATTTTTCATAAAAAAATTGTTATTCAGTTTTTTTCTGTGTTGGACAAACCAGCAACCGAAACTTGCCAAAAACAGTACGGTATACGGGTATCCATTCTCCCGTGATATCTCTTTCCAAAAACAGCATCACTGCTTGCGTACGCTGCGCGGCCACGTAGAAACGCATCCAAATGACATGGAAAATCTCGGGTTTCATGCCCTTCACAAAAACAGCGTCGAAAACTTGAGAAAAAAAACATAAATGAGCTAGATCTACTTTATGGTGATCATGCAGAAAAAACAAAAAAAAAAGAATAATGGGTTTAGTTCATCTCTCATGGGATACTGTTTACATAAAGATTCTTCTTTGATTTTATGGGAATAAGTTGCATCTACAATTTGTGTAAATTACTTTTTAGAGCTTCGTATTTACCCTAAGCAATATGCGGTTACTTTTAATAAATAATAACGTGAAGATCACCTTCTATTTCCACCTGTAGTTAATTTCATATTTTGTACAGTTACTTCTATCCAGTGTTCGCCTATACGGTCAACAGTAAAATGTTGGTCAAACCCGTGTAGCATTTATACAGTTTAAATGATGTGTACACGGTATTACACAGCTTACATGTCTTTATACTTTATTGAAAAAAGTCAAGCCACCACCATGTATGTATGCTAGAAATAGATATAATTAAAATATGCATAATATATTTTTTGACGAGAATGATTATATCATATATTTGAATAGAATTTTTATAAACAGATCATATAACTTGAATAACAAAACAAGTAATGTTAATTTTAATCCAAAAACCTAATACCAAATATCAATAAAAAAATATTGCTAGCAACTAGACAAACAATGAAACGAGTGAATAACAATTGAGTAGTTAACAAATTGACATACATAGTTACAAACACAAACAATTAAACATAGAAACCAGTACTTCATATTTCAATATATGAGAAGGTAATCATTTGCCTCTATTGCCTAAACGGTGAGTAAAGCCGTGTAAAGACATGTAAGTTCTTTTTTTGTTTAGACCGTTTAACCTGTTTTTTACCGTTTAAACACTGTTTATAGGCAAAACGGCACACCAGGCCACCGTGTAGCGTTTACACGCCATTTATACGCCGTTTACACGTTGATGTAGCCCATTTAGGCGAACCCGCCTTCCGTCCAAAGTACATAAAAACACTTGTACTGTCTACATGAAAAACATTATGATACTCTCTGAACTCCTGAAAATGATTCCTAGATAACAAAAACATGCTTTCTCGGAGTCCTGGAATATAATGCATCCGTTTTCTATATGTATAATATAGATGTGCAACACATCATTACTTTAAAAAATCACTGCGTGACGTGTTTCTGATATATGCTGATAAGTGCATGCAAAGAAAAATAACACAGACGTATAGAACGACTTGCTATGTTTATGTTTCTGATATTGTATATGCATAAACTCTTGTTATGCGTTGAAGGCTGAGAACGGGACGAGGTAATTAGACTAAATTCTCGTTACTTTATTTCTGTTTACAGCCTTCCTATATACAGGACTTACAAACTTTATCTCTTTAACTATTAACTACTTTAGATGTAATCTTCTATTTTAAGGGAACTAATCTGCAAAAGATATAATCTAACTGAATTATAACCTAAGAACTCTATAACCAGACGCAGGACACTGTGTCCCGTCCGAAACCAGACTCTAGCTGTGTTTCTTCTCCCTTCTGCTGTAGATATTGCCGACCATGACAACTCTGCTGGTTGGTAATTAATTAAGAGATACTGCTGATCAAATGGCCAATAAAACGACCAGATGGTATACGCGCGCCAAATAGATTATACGATAAAAAAAGCATCTTACAATCCCTCTGTTTAGCATAATTGTTGTTTGGATAAACTATATACTTAGTCTGGGTTTGCAGTAGAAGACATGGTGAATTAATTCAATGCTAAACATTGCATTTTAAAATATGAGTAAATTTATCCGTACATTGAAGGGGTAAAGAGGCAAAACCAGGTATCTGTTAAAACTCTGACAATCTCTTAACCAAACCTGCAGTATCTGTTAACCCCAGACCAAGAAACAAGCCTGAGATCATCCACGGGACTCATTACCGTGACAGACTGCCGAAAAAAGATCGACAAACACCCCATCAAATTACAAGTGGCTAATAACTGTGAGTAACATGTTATACACACCGCAAATGGAAGGAGGTGGTGACTAGTGAGCTGCGACGCCGGCCATTGCCCATCAGGGATTAGCGGTTTGGCATGTCGGAATTCGCCTCGCCAAAGAGAAGCCCAGTTGTAATTCAAGACTGGTTTTGTGACTTGATGTTTGGATTCACAGAATCGTCTACCTGTGCTGGAGACGAATTATCCTGTAATCACCTGGCAAAAAAGTGGGTTAATGTAAGCAGTAGCGTAAATGCATGGAATTAGAAGACAAGGAACAAGGAGTGCATTTTACCATGTCAATATCTTCCGATTCATGAAGGCAGACGGATGTTTCAGCATTTGCATTTACTGGCTCTGGAGATGGCAAGGCAGAATGCTGCATGCATGTGGACAAAATTTGATTAAAGCTATGGAAAATGGGGGTTGTAGCCATACGAGAGAATCAATATATGATATGTGTCTACTTGCCATAAGGGATGGTTGGCTTTGCACTTTCTTGCTGCCTGCATCATTTTCCGACGGACATTCTACATTCAGAGTAGTGGCTGTTGATGATATACAAAACAAGTGATCCAGAGGATTTGTGATTTCAGAAACAGAAACCTCAAAGATGAGAAGTTTATGGAAAATGTGACTATGGGACAGGTGGTACATATTTGACTCAAGAAATAACCATACTATTGCTTATTTCAAAAGAATAACCATGATATTGTTATCTCCAAAGGACGATATACCAAGTAACTGAGTAACTGAGTAAGTAGTTGAAAAAACTGTCAACATTTTTAGGAATGCTGTTCAGAAATTCTGAAAGGAAATAATAATTACAGTTAATGTCCATGTATCAATTTACATTCTAGAAAAAGGTCTTTAATATCTTATGACAGTGGTGCCACCAAAGAACTTGTAAGAACAATTTAAAAGCTCTCTAAGAAAAGATAATATACCTGCTTCCTCAACAATAGGGATCATAGTATGCTCATTAGGTGGTTCACTCTGACTACCTGGAATTCTGGTTGCACAATGATACATCAATAGCATGTTAAGGTTACACTTTATATTGCTTTCTTGTTGAGTATTAGAAATACTGAATGAAGTGTCACCTTTGTTGTTGCTCTTTACTCACAACTTCTTGTACATCCTGACAATCAGAAACATGTAAAATTTATCATTACCTGGTAGATAATTAGGTTATAGAGAACAGGCAGCTCGGTTTAAACAAAAGAAGCTAACAAAATGATGTATTAGGAATAAATAATCCTGCAATGCAAGTCTGGTAACAAAAAGATACACAAATGAGAGAATGCAATTAAAGTTTTCAATCAAATATGTCCATCTCATGGTAGCACCTCAAGCCCAATACTGCCGAATATGTCTTGAAATTTGCATAAAGCAACCTCCATGTTGTGAAGCTCCATAAACATTGCCTGCATAAATAAAAACAGCAAAGATTGACATGATTATTAGAGTTTCAGTGTCAATAGGAAAGGCATGATGTTATATCAGAATAACCTGCTTCTCTGAAGTGAGTCTCTCAATAATCTCATCCTTCACTAATAAAGATTTCCTAAGGTAACACTGTTAAAGAGATACAACAAACCAAATGATATCAATAGAAACTAGGATTGAGTGCATACAATGACTTCTAACTCAGAACAAATGGATATTTCTTCTAGTTGGTGCTGAAATTTGCTCTTGAGCTTCTCAGCCTCAAGGCGTTCCTTCAATTCATATATGATCCTTGCCCGATTTCGGAGTTCAAGCTGGTAATTTCTAACCTTTTCCTCAAAGAAACTAAGTTTTTCTGCATAAATGAAAAATCACAGTTAGATGGCAGATTTCACAAAGAGTGTCGACATATATGGTAATCATTATCAACATATGGAAATCATAATCTGAGGCTGATCAAGCCATTCTACAAAAAACAACCATACCAACAAAATCTTTCTCAAGCACAGAAATCTTCTCGACCTTACCCTTCAAATCAGAAACTGAAATTGCGACATAAAGCACGTGAATATCTAAAGAAAGCACATCAGCACAATAAGGATAAATAAATGTGAAACTACAATTATTTGGCAAAACGATGGTGGAATCAGAGATTTTAATTGTTCGCATACCTACATTTTCCTTGTCGCCAACTAGACATTTCACATCACCAAGTACTTGTTTCACCTCAGTGACCTCCTTTCCTACTGAACTAAATAAAGCTAGATGAGCATTCAGCTTTTCAGAAATTACAGCAATCTGTTTATCCTTCATCTGGATGGTCCATTGCAGAGAACAAGAAGAGTCCTGCCTATCAAACATGGTATCATGAGCCAAGCATCAGTTTGGTTCCACATAGAGGTAATTCATTCATATGTGAATTGGTCTTAAATCTGAACACACTAAAAACTAATGAATGCATATGGCAGAAGCAAGAATAGGGCATAATAACATGACGAACCATAGGCAATATACAATAGAGCAGAGTGCAGAGTGCAGAGTGCAGATACACTCTTAGTCTTACAAATGCATGGCAATTGTTAAGAAAAAAGATATCATCATATTAACGACACATAGCCTCACATAAATATGCAGTTATTACAACAGCCCAAAGTTTAACATGCAGAGAAACCATATAAAAAAGTTCAACTCTATAAAACTAATAGCAAAAATAAGGGGGGAAAGTAAAGGTAAACACCTGCCTCATAATGTTTTATGAAAGCCTCCCTTGATTGAAGCAGTCCCTCCATGTTTTCTTTCAAATACTTTTCATTTTTCTCCAGCTGTGCATTCTCATTTTCAAGGCATTTAATCTGCAAAAGAAGATGTTGCAATGAACCTCAGATTAACAGGTTCAAATCAAGCATTGGAGGAAGAATCAAGTGTCCACAATCTTAAGTTGCAAAACATGAGAAAACAAAAGTGGTGCAGCTTATACCTGAATCAATTAAGCACCAGGACTAGTAATTGTTATGATTCTGTAAAAAGTGCAAATCTAAACTATGATAGACAACTGGTCCAAACAACCCGAAAAGATGAGTATAAATGCCATGATACACAACAGCACGGCATACACCAGCATGATCACAATGTGTCATTAGAGGGAGCCAGGCAGGTGCAGAAACAATTCTTGTATGACAATGTAGCTTAAGCTAGCAACTGTAAATTTGATTTGGCATCAAATTGGAAGTCAACAATGACAACGCTTGCCAAGCAATACAGCACCAGGCCTGCACTCCATGCACGATCCTGGTACCCTCTAGCAACACCACAGTTTCAGCTAACCACAATCCAACAAGGGCGTCTTCCTTGAGAAGGAAACGAAAGAGGCCCAATAGATGCACGCAACAAAACTACACGAGCTCCAGGGCGCAACTTGCTACCCAGATCCATGAGCGGGAGAACCGAGAACAAAAGCTACTAGGCGAAATTGGGAGTGTGAAGAGTAGAACGAACCCTCGACTCAAGCTGCCGGATCGCGTTGTCCCGCGCCGCCACCTCCGCTCGCAGCTCCCGCGCCTCCCGCCGGTGCCCCTCCTCCGCCTCCTTCCACCTCTGCACCGTTCCACACCAAAAAAAAAAAAACCACCGCATTAGCAAAGTAACGCTCCGAAATGACCCAATCCCCAGCAACGAGATAAGCGAAGCATTTGCCCGGGTGTGCGCGAGAGAGGGAGAGACCTGGCCGGAGGCGTGGAGCTCCTCGCGCGCGGCACGCTCCCGCTCCTGCGAAGCGAAGCGCGCCGCAGGGATCAGGCACTAGGAAAGGAAAACGAAGGTTCGAGAAGGCAGTGGAAGATCAGATAGCAAGCTCACGCGGAGGAGCCGGTGCTCGGAGACGAGTTCGAGCAGCTGCAGCTGCAGCTGCGACAGCGCCGCCACCTCCGCCTCCATCACCGCCGCGCCGGAGAGAACTGAGAGGCAGCTCCGCCAACCACCTCCACCCGATGTCCCGATGAACGATCGCTTCAAAAAAAGTTTGAACCGGTCCCACGTGTCGTGACTACTTACAATCTTACATGGAAAAAAATCTACTTAACCCTCTCAAATCATTCCGGTTATTTATCTGGACGAGGGTTTAACAATCCAAAGTTTAGATATACATGTGTTACTTTAGATGTTAAGTAGATTTTTTTTTCTTGTTGGTGGGCCAAAATATTTCAGACGAAAAAAGCCCAAACGCGAAGGCCAACCTCCCTCGATCTCAACCGCCCATTGCGATCCAGCGGCTGGGATCCCGCAAAACCCTAGCAACCACGCAGCCGCCTCCCCTATAAGTAGCTCCCTTCGACTTTCGTTCCAATACCTTCTGCCCTAATCCTCCCGCCGCCGCCACCAGCAGCAACCAGGCCTCGACGCCGCAGCCGCCATCGCCGGAGAAGGAGAGGAAGAGGGAGAGGAGCCATGGGTCGCGTCCGCACCAAGACGGTGAAGAAGACCTCCAGGCAGGTGATCGAGAAGTACTACTCGCGGATGACCCTTGACTTCCACACCAACAAGAAGGTCCTCGAGGAGGTGTCCATCCTGCCGTCGAAGCGGCTGCGCAACAAGGTGGCCGGCTTCACCACCCACCTGATGCGCCGCATCCAGCGCGGCCCCGTCCGCGGCATCTCGCTCAAGCTCCAGGAGGAGGAGCGCGAGCGCCGCATGGACTTCGTCCCGGAGAAGTCAGCGCTCGAGGTCGAGGAGATCCGCGTGGACAAGGAGACCATGGAGATGCTCGCCGCGCTCGGCATGGCCAGCCTCCCCGGCGTTGCCCAGCAGCCCGAGGTCTCCTCCGCCCCCGCCTATTCCCGCCCGCCGTACGGTGGCCCTCGCCGCGACCGTGTCTAGGTCGCTCCGCCGCTGCTATGCCTTGATCGCGTCGCCTCTCCTAGCTGCGCGACTAAGCTTTAAGTTTATCTTAGATCTCTGGTTGTTTTCAATATTTTTGAACTTAGCTGTGATGCATTCAAGTTACCATGTGTTTTGGTGGACATGATATCTTTCTATCGCACTGCTGAAATCTAAGTGATTCGATATATTACCATGAAATCCTGCCATGTTTTGTGATATAATGTGTTGTTATTGCTTGTTCATATTTTCATCATATGCCTAGTGTTAGATCTTCAAATGCATTGATTGGTTTGTAGATGTTAATAACTAGATTGACACTTTGTTTTTCAGAACTAAAAGATATTTTCATCTAGTTTCTCTCGCTTAGGTAGAAACTGTTAATCAAGTTTACGGTATTGAGGGTGGTTCTTAAAATTCTTTAATTGATTGAGTAATTCCAGTGGTACCAATTTTTCTGTCATCATTGTGAGTTGGAGATGACCATGAATCACATTAGAATCGATGGAATTGTGTTGATTGCTGATATGTAGGTTATGAAAGTATTCTAATTTGTAGTATACAAAGTTCTGCCATACTCATCAATAGGTAGTTGATGTAACTAGGTTTAAACAAGTTTGTATATGTATCATATATCTGTTTAGCTTCTTTGGATGACCTGTTTTTTTCAAGAATGACATCAGAGAATGCTCGTAGCATTTAACTATGAATTGTTGGTTGATGCTTTGTATGGCGTTTCATAGTTTGTTGAGTTCAGTCTTGCCAAGCTGACCAGCTTGGCAGCTTGTAGTTTCTTTTCTCGCATCCATTGAATTTGTTAGCTCCTAGAAGGTAACAGTTTTTGTTACACGATATAATTAAGTTAACTGCATCAATATAAACCTAATAAAACTTGAATTGCATCATGGCATTTGAATACTGGACAGTTCATATAAGAGCATCTCCAAGAGAAGCTCTAAAGAGCTATCTTCCATAAATTTTAGAAATTATAACTAAAAAACGAGGCGCTCTCTAAAAGATACAAATAAAAGGAAAGATAGTGATTTGATAAGTAGGGTCTACTTTTGATAAAGATACAAATAAAAGAAAAGAAAAGTGATTTGATAAGTAGGGTTTATTTTTGATGATACAAAAGTAAAATATAGGAAATTTGATATCGGGAGTTTGCTGGAGAGTAATAAGATTTGAAGATTAAATTTTATTAGAAGTACTTTCTATATGAGATTTTAGAAAATATAAAATAGTAACTCTCTTAAAGATAAAATAGTAACTCTCTTAAAGATGCTCTAACCGAATGTTCATCATAGCAGTTGTGCTTTGTCTATGCCTGCTTATGCTGTAGGATTGTACCCGCTTGGTTTGTTGTTTGATCTTTGTGAAAGAGAACGAGTTGAGTTGCAAAATTCTCGTGATCATTAACGGCACGTTCAACATGGAATGTGGGGTGGTGCTCGCCGTGTTACTCCGATGCTTTTGGAAGTTGTATTTTCAGCGGACACAGACTACTTTTCACCTTGCTAGATGGATATACATACGTGGTAATGTATTCATAAGAATCGAGCCCTCTTCTCTGACATCCGAAGCAAAGCAGTTGTGTGCCCAAACTGTTACGAGAGCTCGAACGAATAGCACGAATTAGTAGGCATTTATCGTCATTGACGTGTCATTCAAAGTTTGTGCTACCATTATGATAGCTCCAGTGATTTAAGCCATTGGCGTACAGTAAAATCGACCATTTGTCATTCGAAAATATAGGTTTCAAATTTTAGCTTTGATTAAATGATATTCAAAACTTTGATAAACTTGATTATTTATCATTGTGCTTATTTCAATTCTTTTTAATTATTTTGGCCACTCTGCCCTTCCTCATCTTTTCGAAATAACTGCCAACTTTTTCATCTTTCCGGTCCGAAGGAAAATCCAATCCTTCCGCTAGGTCTCTTCGCCGCCGTACAACAATATTGCTCTGAGCCTCTGAGTCCTATCCTTCTAATGATAAATAATCAATTTTCCTTTACTCCGGTCGTCTCCTAGACACCAGCACACCACGTTCATTATTTTTACTGTATTTGCCAAACTTAGGCCAGATGTAATCTGTATCAATAAATTCGTCGTTAAAGGCAGCAACATATTAACACACACAATTGTCACTAAAACATACCAACATGTTTTGGTGAAGAAGGTAAATCACCCAGCGTCAATTACAATTCTGTTACTCAAATACCAACATAGTTCATTTCGGTACAAAAGTTAATTCACTCGGCGCCAATTTTCAAATATCGTACATGAGTTAAACAAATGGAATGGCAACACCATTGCGGTAAGTAGAAAAAGGTGTGCTGCCGTTGCAGCAGAGAGGACAATAAACCATGAATAACAACGTCAAAAGAATTTCACAAAAACCGCATTTCCAGTTTCAAACTTTGTTTTAGCTGAAGTGCGTGCCTAAGTGATTCTCCAGCCAACTGGATCGATGGCCACTGCTAACATCGCCAACAACACAACACATGGGTGACAAACACAAAAAATAGCTACAAAGCTACTACTTACACACACTCCTGTGGTCTGCCAGCAAAAGCATGTGATGTACAAAACTGTACACAAGAGGGGAGGGAGGGAGGTAGGGTACTAAGGTTATGATCTTCCCGTTCGCTGTGGCTGCTGCCGCTTCATGCTGGCTCTCCGAGCTACGTCCCATGGCTTGTGAGGAACACCAACACCTTGCTGCGATGCAAAGAATGACTCATATCCTGGGGAGTCGAAGGCAAACCCCGTGTGCTTTGAGGTCTCTCGGGGAAGCATGGAGATTGCGAAACTCCTCTGTTCCTCTGGGCTTAGATGGCTTCTCTCTGGCAGCTGAATCATGTTGTACTCTTGGGGGTCATCCTTGTGCATCTCCTGGATTACTTGGTAGTCGTAGGGGTATAGCCACCTTTGAATTCTGAGACAACAATGCAGCAGAGATAGCTTAGAATCAGTCACTTTGTTCATACCATTTAAGGTATTAAAGCCAAAGGGCTTAAAATAAACCAAAGGTACAAGAGCCAGTCAAGCGATAATGAAGAGAGGATATCTTACGATAAATATAAGAAGTCACCAAAGAGAGCGATGATTGGAACAAGCAATAGTGTGAGGTAGAAGAAAAAGGTGCTCATCAAAACATAAATCACAAAATATACATTTTCCTGCAGAAAGGACACAGTATGAAGTTAATGCAAGTATAGGAAACAAAAAGAATTAGTATAACCAGAGTACTAGATTTGCAAACAATATCCCACCTGTCTGTCAAATGATGTCATTATCGCAGAATATATGAAGATGAACAAAAACCAAGCTGCTATACTGCCAGCTACACTGAAATAATGCCATCTTGTTATAGAGTTGCACGCCATTAGAAGCCGGAGATTCACAGTCACCACAACACAAGTGAATGCCATTGTACTAACATCCCAAAGACCAAGAATCCTGCCAGATGAACCATGACCATGCCGACTTGCAGCTGCAGTGAAGTAATAGAACACTATTGACTGATAGAAGGCAAAGAAAGCCCAAACCGCTAACACCCTCCACTTGAAGAATGAATTCCTGATTCCTTCCTGGTAAAGCTGTGGATATTTTTTTGATAGAGACGCACTCACATCCTGAAAGTGGTCAGTTTAGTGCAATGCATGGGAATAGCATACTCCATAAGTAGGATGATTATGGGCTACATACCTTATCAAACAATCCAACTATAATTACAGGTAGGGCCGTGAAAATGACATTATATAGTGACTGGAACCAATCATCATAAAATCGCTGGCCAGAAAATCCAGTTTGGAAAGTGAACCAGAACTGAGTTAGCGTAAACGTCAGATTCTTGTAGAAAAAATATGTAATAACCTGCAACAAAAAGCACAAGTCTTTAGTTTCTTGAACTAGACATAAATCTACACTGCAAATAACTATAGTATACCTTGCACAATCTCAAGTATGACCACCGTCCATGTACAAGGAGCAGATCAGTAAGATATCGAAACTGAGCAATAGCAAAATCGCTAGCCATAACAGCTTGCATTCCTTCCTGTCCACTGATGCCAATCCCAACATGAGCTGCTTGAATCATACTCACATCATTAGCACCATCACCAATGCTGAGAGTTATCTTACGAGCACCTTTCTTAACTAAGCTAGCAACCTACAAAATATAAGCAAGTGTCAGCTGCCAGCAGTTACATTTTTGCATACTACTAACCAAAGAGGTTATGTGAGGAAATAAAACAAACAAACCAGAAACTACAAGACTGCTGATGGAGTGATGGTTAATAACTAAATAAAATACATGCTACTCAAAATAGTACAAGAGTAAACAAGATTTAGTTGGCAGTAGTGAAAGCATCTCATGCACTACGATTAACAACAAAAAGAGCTTTGTGAATACAACTTCTGTCAGGGAAATTTTGATTATTTCCTTTATACATTTATTTATACCAATATTCCTAATTTAATGATTAAACATCCTGGAAAGCATCTAGGTAAGAACTACAGATATCTATAGACACAAAAATGGCATGTTTTGTTCCCTGGATAGAAGCAAGGCATTCATAAGTAACATTATTAGCAGCAAGAAACCGTATTTACCTGTGCCTTCTGCAATGGAGAAACCCGGCAACATACAACTGAGTGGCAAATTAAACTCAAACCAAGAAGATCTACACGCAGAGTTGGGTCTAGAGCATACATAAGGCATCTCCCATCAATAATGAGTGCCAACTTTTGTCCTGGTGTGCTAATTAGAGAATGCTGGGCTTCCTCGTGGTAACTTTTCAGACTCTGTTTTACTGAGTCTTTGGTAACACGTGCTATTTCCACTGGGTCTCCCTGAATATGGCAGTGTGTTATAAATGGCTCAGGTAGGTAAATGAAAAGAAGGTAAAAAGTCATTATACAAAAATCAGATGCTATAATGTAGTTGATTATGCTTGATCCCAGTACAAAGAAAAAGGGAAAAATACCATGAGATATGTACAAGACATATATTAACATGGTAGAAATGTTAAAGCACTAAAGCAACACAACCAACAGAAAACTATTAAGAATATTTCTTCATTCCATTGATTCTAAAAAACTGGAAGAGGATCAGTGTTAAATCTCCCCCAAAACAAGCCCTATACCAAACCCAGATACCAAGTGAACTTGTAACACCATACTCCTTAAGTATGTTGTAAAACTGCCAAATCTTTAGATACCATTGCATAAATTTGGATGCTCACTATATGTCACTCATGCATCACACATCTGGGCCCTGGACCCATGTGAGCCCACATATATTTATTACTATTATAAAAGAGAGTTGGGGTGATAGCAATTTATTCATCCACCAACTCTAGATCTTTTGAACATGCAGTTTTGTGGGCATTGTGTGTTTCTTTTAAAAAGACATTTGAACGTGAATATAGGTAGGTAGACAATTGGACTCATTTAGTTATGCATGTAACATTTATATTTTAATATGATTGTTTATTTTTCATTTTATTTGGGGCTTATAACATATTTATTAGGGATCCGTTGCAACGCATGGATGTGATCAGTCAGTCTCACAAGAGTGGCATATTCGAAACCATGTAGTTATCCAATTGCACATAAGAAATTTTCTTGAATTTGAAATGAATATTTGGTACGGCTGGAACATTTTGAAGTCTCTATTTGTGATCATTTAAGCCTAATAAGATAAAATAAGCAGACTCAAAAACAATGGTTCACATCCTTGCAGTTTCACAGTGCAATGATATATGTTCATCTTACCCTGTCTTCAGCCTCTCTAATTGCATCCGTCTCTGAACTGATGATGAATTGTTTCATATCATTGTTTACCAGGCTACACGCTGCAGAGCAAAGAATCAACTCAAAATTTAAAGATTTATGTATCAGATGAAACAGGAAAAACATGAAAAGAATCTCAAGAATAGAAAAGTGAGCTTCCCAAAAAAAATCCTTAAAGAAAAGAAATGGACAATATAGAACAACTGAGATAGAGTAAAATTTTCACCATAAGCTATATTAATTGCTGTTTCCATTTTATCTCCTGTTAATACCCAAATTTTTATGCCAGCTGCAGAAAGAGTTTCGATGCAGGCCGGGACCCCTTCTTGCAATTTATCCTCAATAGCAGTACACCCTATCAATATAAGGCCTTTTTCAATCAACTCAGCCACCTACAGGGGGGGACAACGAAGGGAACATGCATCACAATATTGCCTAGGAATAGCAGAATAAATAAGTTCAAATTTCATGTTCTCTTAAATAAAAAGAAACAAATACAAGATATGGAAGAATAAATATTATCTTGTCTTAAGCAGCAAGCAATAGCAAATTAGATAAAAAAAGGAAAGAAATTGCAGATGGACAATTGGCATTTATAGGTCGTGTGACCCATGTTGCTTTGCAGGAAAAAAGGCAAATCTGATTAAATATTTAGTAACTCTACAATGTTGGCATAAGAATCAAACTAAAACAATAGCAGGCAAGAAAGATTGGCACAAAATTTATGAGCTCAGGAAAAAAAGAGAGAATTTCTCTTTTGCCACCTAGTTGTGTGGTATTCTCTCTTTTGCCAAACACTGGGTGAATAACAACCAAGCCCAAGGGGCACATGTCATCCACACGATAGTGACAAAAGAGAATACTCCACTAACTTTAGTGGCAAAAGAGAAACTCTCCAAAAAAGGAGAGGATATTTCCACAGTATACTAATAAAATAATCAAAAGATGCATGCCTCATCAAGCTTCTTATCACGATCTCGTAAAGAAGATTTAGCTTGAATAAACTTCTCGTTCCAGCTTTCATATTGCTCCCTGCTGAGATCTCGATAAGCAAGGCAAAGCGTACGTAAGCCAGCAGAGCCAAATTGTTCTAGATGTTCTCTGCTTGTCTTTTTCATGTCATGATTTCCTTCAGCTAATCTTTCATAAATGACATTGTCAGCACCCTATTATACAGAATTTGTTTAAGGTTAGTGCAACAAGGTAACTATGTACAGAATGAAGTTGTCAAGCCCTTTTCTTGTATTACCTTGCAATAGAGAACAAGCCTTCCATTTGGGAAACGGCAAACCACTGATTGACGCTTTCTTGTACTGTTAGTTGAATAGATTGTGAAGTACAGAACAATTATTTCATCTAACTGAATTTACATTGGAAACAAACAAAACATACCTGTTGAATTCTAGAACATTAAGAATTTCATATGCAACATCTTGTATGCTCCCCATCCTCTCAACATGTGATTCACGAACAATGACTGTAGTCGGTGTACGTCTATAAAAACAAGCACAAAATATCACCCTCCATACATTATCACTTAGCAATAAAATATCATATTCACAAAGATTGCAGTGCAACTTATAAAAGTAATAGTCTAGCCCACATCCCAGCAGCTGCTTTAACATTATGTACCCATGGGAATGGAGGAGAAATAAGCATATGGATCACAAAGGAGGCAAGGATGCCAACCTAGATCTAGCTTACCGAGAAATTATTATTAAGTATTAACACGTTACTAGTTCATTTCTACAACATAGCAATACAGCTGTACTTTTCATGCACATATCTTTTGACACCATAACTGAGGTATTCAAGAAATTTTGTTTGGATAAATGACATAAAAAGGAACAAAACTGTAAGAGTTAACCAAAACTAATTTAAGCAAGGAATTACCTATAAAAGAAGAAACCAAAGTTCTTTGCAGCAGCCACAAGGGCAGCCTCATCGGGAGATGCAGCTTGATAACTGATCTTTTCTGGTGTCTCCTCACCCTCAGGAAGAACTGTATGGCAGAGTGCAAGGCATCTGAAGAATTCCTAAAGAGAAAAGGGAGCATACAAATATTGGCTGTTTAGTACATTTAAAAAGCAAAAAAAAACATGTAAAACTGAAGAAAGATAATTGAAGCATTATTTTTGTCAAGGGCATAATGCTTTTGCGTAACATCAGAAAGTAATAGCTGAATGTATTTCACAACCTGCCCATATAAACTACCTTGCAAGCTTTTTTTCTTGAACGTGCAGAAGAGCTGCGTGTCATTTCACTTAAGAAGAGAAAGAAACCCAATACAACACAAGTACACAACACCCACTCAAACTTCACCCAGAACAAATCAAAACGATGAACACACAACAAACTAAAAGAGAGTTTGATTCTACCTTGCAAGCTTCAGGATTAGGTTCATTTCTCCATGCACCACGCATGATTCTAGCGTCATCAAAGTTGAATCCTTTCTCATGTATTGCAGCAGCTGATCTTTTACCCTGATGGAGGCAATTAAAGCAAATATAAGAGCAGCAGCACAAATAATCTATTATGGCATATACCACAGATCAGCAGCTAAAGAACAAGAAAAATATTAAAGACCTCATCACTATCGATCCTGGTTCCAGCTCGCTCAGCTCCACCCTTTTCAATCTCTGTGATGCCAGTTCCATATATCTCTCCACCAATCGAACATTTAAAGAATTCCATCAAGTTTCTTGTAAGTGTTCCAGTTTTGTCAGAAAATATGTATTCAACCTAAGCCATTATGTTAATGGTAGAAATCCAGAGTAAAAGGAAATATGTCAGAAGTTTGGTTTATTTGTATTTTGTAATTATTAAAATCCATCAGAAAGCCCCAGTGAACATTAGTCCAGTATTTCTGAAATAATAAATGCATCTATATTGAACAGATGAAGTTGTTCAACACTTTTATTAAGTTGGATGGTCACTCAAATATTGCTGGAATAACAACATTCCACAAGCAACAATATTTTTCCTATTCCTTTGTCATTATTTGCTACTAGAATGAGGTCCTAACAATCCTTTAGCCAAATCCATTTGTGTATATTGTATAAGATAACCACATTTCAGTGACCAGGCATGGGTTTTCTCTCTTCAAAGTTCAGACCAAAGTACCACACAGATAATTATGGGACAAGTTACCTGTCCAAGTTCCTCATTCAGATTAGAAGTCCGGGCCAAAGCTGGGGTGTTGCTCTCAGCATGGTACATACGCAGATCATTGTTAATGAATTGTGTGCATTGAATGAATTTGATCATCTGCCCACCCAAAGGTAGCTTGAGCTCCAAAAGTCCAAATATAGGATGGATAATGCATTAAATCATTAACTGAGAAGTTAGACAAAATACCTCAATGGACACATAAAGAGAAATAGGGATGATTGTTGAATATAGAGTTATTAGAGTAAACATGGTTAAAATGGCCACCTGCAACAGAAATAGGATATAAGGTCACACATATCAAACTAACTATATTATACATTATCTGAAATAGTGCATACCACAAATTTATTCTTCGGATTAAACTGGTTCTCCACATGCCCACGCAATCCAAGATAAAAATATTTCTCATTAATAAATACACCACTGTTGACAAAAGACAGAAAGACAGTAAGTTCATACTTAATTACTTAGTACGAGTAGATAACTAGATATTTAAATCTAATCACTAAAATAATAATAGCAGTACCAAGTGTGCATAACTGCATATGCATTATTCTTTTGTTGCATGAGCAAGCAATAAACCTTTTTATAGGAAATGAAATAATCATCCATTCTGTTTTAATTGTTGTTTAAGATATTGACATTCTCCAATGCACATGTTTGATCATTAATTTTTATAATCATACATTTTTAAAAATAAAATATAACACGGAAGTATTTTTCGTGGAAAATCTATTAATGTCATTTTTCACATATGAAATCTTAGTATTTTAACTATTTTTGCATATATTAGTGACATAAGATTTCAAGGTTTGTCTTCACGCATTCTAAAACGTCATATTTGAGAACTTTTTGCATTAAGTAGTATAAGACTAAGGATTCAATTTCGACTATTAACAAGGATTATTCCTCCCAGCCAATCTTCACAGAAATCTATATACATAAAAGAGCCTTTTTTGATCTTGTTCATACACCCCTACCCAAAAAAACAGAAACAGAAAACACTACCCAAAAAATTGCCAGCAACCCTATTCTGGTCTCTACAATGTATCTTCCATTACTAACTTGATTCAAGAATTTTGAGACTATGCCTAGATATGTTGAAATTTTGTAAATTGGTTGAAAGTGCAAGCCTCAATAACATCAACCAAACTGGTATAGCTTATGTAAAGCCATTCAGGGATCTAAACAAATAATAAGGAAATAAATATGACAAATAAATGATGCAGGATAACTGGATAAGAGAAGCATCACCTTCCAATAGCACCAATAACACACATTGTGAAGAGGGTTGCAAATAGAGCAAGGATAAGTTTGTCTAGCTTTTTTTCCAATGTACTTCTTTTGGAGGGAACATTCATGGAATTCATCATAACCTGTGATAATGTTCCACATTCAGTAAACTTCAAAACTAGCAGAAAACATGAATTCAAATTGAATATACAGGGAAGACAAAAGAATTCATACTTTTGTCTCATGACCTGTGAATATAACAACCCCTACAATGTACTCTGTGTTCCGAAGGCTACATCCCTGTGGCAAGAAGGCAACAAGAAGTTAGCTATCTTTCCTTCACATGTGCACACATGCACAGAGAGAGAAATCAAGTATGCAAAACACCATCCAATCTGATGTAAGCAAGCACAGAAAAGTGCGGCTTCAGTAGGCGATTAAAATGCAGAGAATAAGAATCTAATCATTCAATGTAAGCACTTCTTCATGGGTGCTGACATGATCCTAAAAAGTAAAATGAAATCTCACAAGAACTCATGCAAGTGAATGGCCTCTTACCAGCATCAGTTATCACTTATCAGGTTGTGGTACTTAACAACCTCCAACATGGAAAATAAACATCCATCTGGTCATGCGTAATTCTTTATTATCCACAGTATCAATTTTAAATTTTAAATTAGTTTATATTTGCAACAGTGGTTATAGTGTTATACAATGTGATAGGTGGAAATATGGTAAGCAACTACACTCAGCAAATTAAGTTAAATTCTACTGGTCATTTCTTATGTATTTTATGTGTATTAAGCTCACCATCCACAACTCATCATATAGCTGGGACTAGAGAAATGCAAAATTGTTTACATGAAAGAAGGTTGAAATACATTTTGTAACTTGAAAGTGTTTGCACCACAACTATCCTCATTTACAATGCTTTATAATCATAAGAGGTGATTCTATGGTCAATCTACTGGCATCAATTTTGTGTGGCCAACCTAGGTATTCAGCGATCTGTTAGTCAAAATAACATGTATATGTTATAATGTTCATGAATCCCAATATCTCATGATAACACTCTTTTTGAACTGAGAGTGTCAAAAAAACTTGTCATGCTAAATCTAGGAACGCACACGTAAGATAGCAGTTAAAATCTTTTTTAAACGATAAAAAGACAGAAATAAACTAAACAGCATAAAAGAACATACTCTTAGTAGTACTTGGTTCGGTGAAAGTGGTATGATTTGCTTGTCCATAATAAGATTTCCAGTAAATGTATACAGTGAATTGTTTGGCTGTTCACACTGTATTTCACCTGTAAGACCATTTTGTGTAAGTCAAACACAAAGCAATGCAAGGAAGAGTAAACCGAGAATGTGAAGCTTATTGTAGTTTCAGGAACCAAGTGAAGTTTATAAAAAGAAGTGTTTTCATACCATAATATCAACAACTACAAATTACAACACTCCTCAGTCCTCAACACAAAACAAAAATACACAAACCTTTAAATTCCGAAGCCTTTTCAGGAAGTACGTAATCCCAGGTTTTCTCCAAAGCCTTCCTTATTTTCAGATTGGTTTCCCCGTCAAGATTTGCTGTCTAAGATGAATAACAATACATTCAACAGAACATAAATTTAGAGAAAGATTTCTCCCAAGTTTTACTACACTTTGAAATTGTATGGAAAAGGTAAAAATGAATGTTTGAACCTCTATGTAGCAGACACCATCAGGGTTTGTGCTTGACAAGAAGAGCAAATCAGCAGGGAAATAACAGTCTTGCTTGATCTGCTCTAAAGAAATGCCATCACTATTAATTTTTTATATTTATTTTGAGACCAAGATTAAACTCAACAGTCAACACATAATTAAAAAGTCATGGGCATTAAATTTCACATATCGATAGATCAAAAAGTTGCTGTAAGGAAGATTTAAGGCATTACCCTCACAATATCTCCAACCTGCAGTCTTTTCCATGGAGTACTTTCCCAATTTTTACCTTGCAATACATCGACATGTGCATTATTAATTGACATATCATTCTGGAAACGTTTCTGTTAAGGAAGAAACAAAAAGGTAAGGGCATTAGTTCTATCAGTTTTAGAAAGCACAACAAACTAGTGAAGCCGTTGAAGAATAGTGGAATACTAACCCAGTCCTCAAAAGCTTCCTTGATCAGAGAAACCAAAAGCACAAGACTAAGTGGAACCACATTGGTGACAGGGTGAACTGGACTGCAAAATAAAACAAGGATAACTGCATTAATCATTGAAATTGATAAGCTCAATGTCTCAATACAGCCAGTGAATTCCACAGGTAGCATAGGTACGTGCAGGGGTTTGTCAGATAGAGAGATACCTAATTGGTGTAGTCGATAATATTGAAATCATAAGAAAGTAAAGATTTGCCACCCGCCTGAACTGTCAAAGCCAAAAAAAAGAAAAGGTAAACTACAAAATGGTTCGCATGTTGATATTGTTTTTTATGGAACAACAAAATTGATGCCGCAGCAGTCATTGCAAAAATGCTATCTAGCCATGGGAAACATCCACTATGGCATACATTTACTAGATTTGACAAGAATAGTTATGAAGCTCATAGACATACTTAGTTCCTTCTCCAGAAAAGTTTAAACCTAAATTTTCTTTGTTGCCAACATAAGTAATGAACAAAGAAACAATGTTTAATACCTGTTCAAACAACCCTTTAGGAAGAAAAGTCAGGACACTATACTTTGTTGTCGAGACAGAATTTCCCTGCAAATGTAAACAAAAATGTCAAAGAACATCTTAAAAAGAGAAAACATATCACCCTTTAGATGGAAATCAATATCCACCCCGGCAAGAAAATTGTTGCATGTTATTGTACTAACACGTAATTCTACAAAAACAAAACAACCAAATTTGCATAATTGACAGTTTGATACACAAAATGTGGGAAACTGTACAATCAATTATCAAACAAAAATATTTAATTGCATAAATGGTCAAACAAACTACAAACACATTGGCAATATAGCAATGGTAATGGTACATTTTAATCTGTAGTGTATCAATTTTGAATGTATTCAAATATTTAATGTCATGAGCTGAAGCCATGACGGGATAAACACCGCCAGGAGGATAGCCAGGCAACAGCGGCTGCTAGGGATGAGAGATAGACTTAGGTTGGGGAGAGGAATATTGGGGAAAGATTAGATTAATTCTTTCTTGGTTTCTTAAATAGAGATACAACTCATCCTTATATAGATGGAATTGACTTGACCGTAAAGTAAGGACTCAATCTAATATAATCTTATCTTTTAAGGACTCAATCCAATCTAATCTAATCTTACCTTTTAAGGACTCAATCCAATCTAATCTAATCTTACTTTTTAAACTAGCAAATCTCTAATTTGCTACAGTACCCCGCTGGTACTGTTCACACGTCAGTACCTGTGTGGTACTGTTCCCGTGGGCTGGGCCGAGCCTGGCCCAATACCCATGACATTTAAACTAACACATGAAACAGTGGGAAAGTACAGTAGTGTGATGTAAAGAAAATTCATGAATCCAATTTACAACATAGTCGAGGCAGTTTTGCAGGGAAGAAAAGGAAACACTTTGTTCAATAGGATTCAGCCAAATACAAGAGGGAAATGCAAAGAGACAAAATTGAACGCTTTTTGGCACAACCTTGAAAGTTGAACCTCCCACATTAGGTGTTCCATTAAGGCATTTTGACATCAATGATATATACAATATCAGGGTATGATCCACAGTCTTGTTATTCAAAATATAAGTTGTTTCACAAGTGAATTGCCTTCCCTTAGCTTGGTGCTATCAAGTGGTAATGAGTTACGTCCACACTGATAAAAACAGAAATTCAGTAGCCGACACAGCATCATAGTTATCAAGGCATCGACTAATTGACGACTAAGTGTCCAGGCGGCCGGCGGCGGTCGCCACAGCCAGCGCCTCACCTAATCAGAGTATGGCATCAGCCTCAACGTATATGGCGCCGGCAGGATGCCATATTCTCCATGGCGGAGGTCATATGGCCAACGGCAATGGATGAATGGGAGATGGACCCTGAGTACCTGACGCACATAAGCCTCTCTGGCCTCTGCCAACCCATGCTGAAAAACCCTAGCCGCACCTGAGCTTCGTCCGCCATCCCCTCCGCCGGCTGCTGCTCCCTCTGCCGTTGCCATCCCCTCCACCGGCTGTCACTCCCTCAACAGGCCTTCCCTCAGTCAGCGCCCTTTGTCACACCTGGCTCGGCAGCGGCACCCTTCCCTCACCTGGCATGGCAGGGGCGCCATGCTCTGCTCGGCTCAGTCAGTGTCCCTCCCAATCTGAACTGTTTCCCTCTTCCTCCTGCTCAGCTCTGTCTTGTTGACTCGCTGAATTGTTGTGCTCAGTTTAGCCAATGAGTAGTTGTTATGCATGTGCTCGGTGAGTTGATTTACTAGGTGCAGATGTCTCATTACTGCAAATAGCTAAGTGGTTGCTAATCCTAAAAACCAGATAAGCTCAAACCCACCCAATGGCCTCGCAGTTCTCCAGTACCAAACCATGTAACATCTATCCAAGCAGCAGCAAAAGAGAAGTAACACTTTGTTAGCGCATCGCACAGCCCGTATCCAACTAAACCACCTATGATATGAGCAAGCACGCGCGAACAGCGACGAGATCTACCCCTAGACAGGCTTCCCACTCCAAATGAAATGACGCAACAAATCGATCAAAACGGGAGCGCGCGCACCTTGTACCCGACGGGCGCGTTTCCGTCGCGGTCGTTGCAGAAGATGTTTCGCACCGAGGGCGCCTGCGGCTGCGGCTGCCGCC
>KE371285.1:454538-486536 GCA_000418225.1 Zizania latifolia
ACGACGACCAAATCAAGGTTGGAGAGATAACAGCAGGGCAGGGCGGTGGGTTACGGTAGCATGGTAAACTAACCAGAATTTAAAATCCGAATTTTGGTTTAACAATATTCAAATGAATTGATCGAAAGGTTATCAGGCGGTTTAACGGCGTTGGTATGCGTCTGGTTTGGTGAAATGGTAGGTTAGCTACGGTAACTAACTGATTAGAACCAAAAATCAATCGGTTTAAAAATGTAGAAAAAATCATAGAAATTTTAAAATATATATAGGAAAATATAGAAAAAATAAAAAATTACAATAAGATGATAAAGTATTTCGTCATGTTATTTATTGTTTTTTGATGAAAAAATTATAGAACGTTATACATTTAGTAATGTCATGTTTGTGGAAAAAGTATAAAAACGAAAAACCATCCGTGACAGGGTATTGGGCCAAACAATTTTTTTATTCTTACTGTATTCTAAAACTATTCTAAATTTGAATATTTATGAAAAAATCAACATAAGTAACCTACTATTCATGAGAATTTTTAGATTTTAAAAAAAATCAAATTCAAATCAAATTTTGGTCAGAGCAAACCGCTGGACAGCGAGAAGGTCAAAAACTGCAGTAGCCGCCCCCGTTGCTGTGCTTAAACACAGTTTATATCGAGCAGAAAGCCCCTCTGTTTTGATCGCCTAAGCTAGCATTGGTGGCGCCGTGGCGATCGGATCGAACAGGCCAAAACACATGTTCGAGCCAACTAACGAGCTGGTGGCACGGCCGGTACGACCAAGACTAAAACTCCAGTCCCATCTACGTACAATAAAATACGTTGCCACCAACCATCCACATCTACGGATCTACCTATTTTTCAGTCCTACAATGCCTTGAATTTGCCGCAAAAGTTTTGACAAAACGAAGGTTCAGTTCCAACCTGTAAGCAAGTATAACATATTGGAGTAACATGTTTCACAGAGCTCATCTATACTGGATCTAGGGTTTCTACGATAAAATGAAATGGTTTTAAATGTTATTTTTAGTCCAAAATAAAATTTACACTGATAACTAAACACCCTCACTCTCTCCACAAATCCAGAAGACATGAGACAGACGGCGCTGTAAATTGAGGGAGGGAGGGGGAGGTAAAACCGGCTTGAAATGGCCTAGCCAAGACATCTGAATCCTTCATCAAAATGTTTAGATTTTCCTTCTATAGAACATCATGAATTGAAAATGTAAGAGGCAATCAACGTTACAAGCCTCCCTTTTCATGAGGCCACTACCTAATAAGCGCCGCCCCCGAGGATCCACGTTCGCTCCTCCTCAAGTTCCACCACCATGAATGGATGCTGAATTGCTGATGTCAACCGCCGACGGGCGACCTGATGAAAGTCTGTCAGCTTTATCATTCAATGAAGAAATGATGCCGTGTGTCGTTGCGCATAATCGACAACTAAATGCTAATAAAATCCACCATGGCCTCCATGGGAATGGATGGTTTTTACAGGATTTGCATTGATTCCTGTTATTAAAAGCATGCAGTTTCTGCGTTCCAAAGAAGCCCTACAAGTTGTGCTTTTAGGGCGATTCAAAAGATGCATACTTTCAGATGAACTATGGTGAAAAAAACATTTTTTAGCTTTAATTGTTAGAAATGTAGAGCACAGAAATTTGAAAGTATTTCCACATGCAGCGTTTGACAGTTGACATCCGAGGCAAACCATTGAGGCTATACAAAACTGGACGCAGGCACCAAACCTTACTTGTAAGCTCTGTGCTGTTTGTGTTTGAGCTTACAAAATCAGAAGGCGGCTCTACTAAATAAAATGAGGAGGTTATTCCCTTATGACATACCTAGGGTGTCACCGTCTGATTCTAGGCTTGCACCGGAATTCTGCCAAGAGCGCTATATGATCTGATGACCATTCAGGGGAAGGAAGAGCTGTGTCTTTTCTTAAACTTTCCTCATCCAAAAGTTCCAACAACGACTCTACCGTCAATGAATCCGCTGAAATATGAAAGCAAACATGGGCCATCATCAAGATGCAATCTTTGAAATTCAGAAAGCTGTATAATGAAGCTGCGAAAATAGCATATCGAAGCATAAATATATAATGGCTCAGAAACTGACCTGTGTAAAATATGTAATCAACTGTTCCAGTGAAATCCCTTGTGCAGTTTGTGAAAAGTGGCTCATTCGTTGCAGGGTCCATCCTCCTCCGCTGGTGCTCCAAATCATAGCCACCACCAACCATTCTTGCAAATGAAGAATACGCACTGACCTACAAACAAGCAAAACCTTTGGTTAGAGCCTTAGAGGCTTCGACCATGGGGGAAAAGGATCACCAGGACATGACAGTTTACTGTACCAGAGGAAGCTGATGTGTCAACTTGCTCGCAGGGCGTAAAATTCCAAGGGGATCTATGGCCAGATCTGGATGCAACTGATCAACTTTGCCCATAGCAAGAAGCCCATGTGGAGAACTGAAAGCATAATTGAGTACTTAGAAATTCATGTTTTGAAAAACAGTTTAAACAAATAATATTGCAATGATGGGATATTTATATGCACCTCCCAGGGACTGAATTGAAATCCCCACAGACCAACATTGGAATGTCCGCACTGACAGCTATTTTTTCTAATCCTTTTAGAAGGGTATGAACCTGCAAACAATATACTGTGTCAACCTGAAATTATAAGATGTCACACAAAACTAGCATACAGAAAATGTGATGGCACAAACCTCCCATAATTTCACATCTTTGAGGTCTTGGTGGACATTTACATGTGTATTTGCCTGAAAAATGAAACCATTATAAAAAGAAACGAGACCTGCAAATCCTATTGACACCAAAATGCATCAGATCAGGATTATGGATTGGTATGAAGGATTATATAAGCTCCCGAAAAACTAGACAAGCCACTATGACAGAGCAATGAGTGATAGAAAAATTGTACTAAAGTATTGAGATCTAGAGATAAGTGGTTTGCATCTTAATTTGACGTAAACCTTGTACAGTCCTTCCTACGGTCTACTTTGGATGGGCCTCAATCCCAGACCATCCACATGTATAGGTCAGGAAATTGAACTGAAACACCAGGCCATACAAGTCGATGAACCAGGATTTTGGCCCATCCAAAAGAGTCAAAATCTACTATTCTACTGTGTAAAGAAAACACTTAATTGATGCCTTCAGTATGCTGCTAATGGTTCAACAGCTTAACCGAAAAGAATTGCATGTCTAAAATTTCATCCAATCTACTTTTCATATATATAACAAGTGCAATAATACAAACACGTTATGTAACAGTCTAGAAAGAGCACAGCTACATTATAAATGTCCAAAGACATAAGAGTACTTTTACATACCACACAAAGAAGCTGCCTTTTGCCAGGATTGTCAGTTCCATGGTTACCGAATTTGGCTTCTAAAACCGCGATCAATGCAACATTATCCTTCAATGGAACAGAATCGGTGATAACCAAAAGTCAGTAATAGAACAAATAAGTAGTATACAATATTCTCTTCCCTAAATTTACCATACCTTAATCAATCGACTTAAAGCAACTCTTCTTTGAGCAACAGGAATAATTGCATCTGTTAATGACTGTGCAGCCTTATTGAACTCAACCTAAACAACCAAGTACAAGAAGTATTAGATAGATTCAGATTAGCATACAGCTGTGAAAGTTGCAGTGGAGGTACCTCATATTTTTTAACATGTGAAAACTTGTCTCTACGGAAAAAGGTAGCACAGCCATCAATGGCTTGAGGAACTCCAGTATATACCTGTAAAACAATGAATCATGATCAAATAAGAAATTGAAGCGTATAGATGTGCATTAAACCAAATTAACAGAATCAGATGCAACTCAAAGATACCTCGGTTGTCCTTTTCTTGTAAAGTGCCTGATATCCATGTTTATCAAGCTCAGGTGCAAAAACATCTTCAAAGTGGTTGAGTTGTACCTGAAAACAGTAGGGTTTAGCTTAATTTGCTGAATGTAGACACTTGTGGATTTACTTTCCCAAATAAGTCCACCTACAATACTTCTAAGGAAAAATTGTTTCTTGGCATTTTTACTATATGAATTTAGTTCACAATGACGAGTCCAGTCACGTAAAGAGCACAGTATAAAAAACAGCTTCACAAAACTTGTAATGGAGAAAAATTGTGTATAAGCAACAGCAGGCCAATCACCACAATCTAGCACATGACTCAATTAACTGCTGTTCTGATAAATTATTAAATCAAATACAATGGGGAAAATAAGAGACCAGAGCACCAGTTAATAGGGAAATTTAGTTAAATATATGTACCTCCTGAAGACAGATGATATCAGCATGATAACCAATAATCTCGCGCATCAAATTCTGTCTTCTATAGGTCCATGAAAGTGCCCATGTTGGGCAGTAACTATATGAATCACTTGTAGCATATGCATCCGCAAGGATATTGTAAGACAGCACTGTGAATGTCCCAAAAGAAGTAGTTTGGCTGTCCAAATCTAAGTGACTCAAAACATCTCCATTCACCTGGATAAGGCGACGTGGAGTTGGTGTTGGTGCTGGAATCACACGTGATGTCATAATTGAAGTTGGAGGTCCAACAGGTACTTTTTTTTCAGCATCCATAGCTACGCATTCAAATTTTAGAATATGTCCAATATCATCAGCAGTTGGTGTATATGTCCGTGAGCGTCCCACTTCATACCAAGTTTCACCTGAGTTCTTATCAGTGCCTGAGGGATAAAAAGGCACAGGACCATTATTTACACCAGGGCTCTGTCCAAGATTTGACATTGAGCCAGACCCAGCAGTACTGAGAACCCCAGAACCACCACTGCCAAATCTTCCAAATAGCTCCTCTTCTTCAGCACCATTTTCACTTAATGCACTACTAGGTCGCTCATGCAAAACCCTATGGTGTAGCCATGCATCAGTGAAACACTTAGCAGAACAATGGTAGCTCTTAGCAACAGGTATTTTTGATTTTATACAACCAAGGCACTGAATTGTTGCTTGTTCCATTGGATGTACACTGCAGATCGCAACTTTTCGATCACTTTGTATGCGATACCTTCAAGAAGTAAGTCAAATCATTATAACCACATCCTATTGGATATGAATAAAGCTAAAAACATAGGGGACTGGAAGTGTTGAAACTAAGAAAAGCCACCTAAAGTGCCAGTTTGTTGCAGTATATGCTCAAGAAACTAACTATAAGCATCTTGTATGTCAGTGTTGTTTGGACTTTGACATCTTCAGCATATACAATTATGTTACCAGCAAAACACAAATGCCAAAGATGTGGCAAGCTGGCTTGATGTCAATAAAATAACAAATCACAAGTGTGCTTGTCAATAAAATAACAAATCAGTGCATGCGGATGTGCCTGTTGCTGTTGTTTGCAGTTTAGCCTCTCAACCTGCTGTTAGCATTCTTCCTTTGCTATGTTTACCATATCAGACTGATGCATAATAAGTTAAATCTCTAGCTTGAATCAGAGAATATTATATGCTCCGATGGACCACGTTGTAGGGAATTGAAAGAATGAAAGATTATGAAAAAACAGCTTAGCATTGTGTTCGTAATTAACCACTCTTATTATTTGTTGCTTCCTGAAACCTAGAGAGGGATTAATAGTTCATATACATAAAGAGCTGTACACACTGATTTAATAAATTACTCAACAAATAAAAACAATAGATCCAAACAACACAACATAGAAGAACATGGATTCTTTGTGGGGTGCAGGAACAGGAGCAGTGAGAGGCAAAAAAGGGGCAAGCAACACACAGGTAGCAAACAAAACAAAACATTGGAATGTCTGTTCAAACTTGACCCAATTTTAATTGAAATAACTTCAACTATCAAATATGGATGTAGTCTAGTTTGTAATATACCAAAGAAATGTACTTTATTTTAGAGCTTCAAAGGCATCAAGATTCAGTTGCAAGCAGTATCAAGGAATGAACCATTTAGATCAAATTGTGAAGTTAAAGTTCTGTTTAGTTCAAATCTTCAAGGAATACCCCCCATTCTAGAATCATGCGGCCCCAATTCTACATGAATTCATCAAACCATGTGAAGAAACTGCTAGCACTTGTGGAAAAGGGCCTTTCCATAAAAATTGTAGGATGGCCCAACAGAACATCATAGATGGATGCAACCATTCTTGCAAGTTGCAAGGCAACATTTCTCAAGCCATCATAACATATCCCCATCACAAATTCTTCCTAATGTCCTATAGTTCAAGTAACACTGTTCAGTCATCAGAAATCAGACAATTTATAGAACTGTTCAATAAATTAGTCATGATAGCAACCAGTATCAGCTAGTGTGCACTGCATGAGATGTCATACTGTAATCTGAGAACAGGTACCAAATGATTCAATATATATGCACAAAATTATGTTTCCAACTCAGCAGTATATATGTCCAAGCATCTATATTTACATTCTTTAGTGCTCCATTGTTTGAACAAAACAAGCAATTTTTACTATTAGATCATTTAGCATTCTGAATACAGATAGCTATGCCTCATATATGCAGCAATAACAGCTGAACCGTCAAAGAGGATTATCCTGACTTTAGCAACGACGTAAACACCTAGCAATCTGCCTGACCGTCAAAGAGGCCTACAATCTGTCAAAATTCACTACCCCAACATGCAGCACGCAAGCAAAAGTACACTCTCCGATGGCATATCTTACTAAAACAAAAAAGTTCACAATCACGAGCTGCTCACCATCTGTACCGCATGAAGTGTCCATCGGCAGGCGCAGCCTCTGGCACATCGTCGGTGGAGATGACGCCGTTGGGCAGCCGCAGCAGCACGTACGGTGTGATCTCGCAGCCCACGATCGGGATCTCCGAGGGCAGGTGCACCCGCACCACGCTCAGCATCCTCCCGTCCCCTGCTCTCCTCTTCTCCCCAGCTCCGGCACCACCAGCACCTCCGCCGCCGCCTCGGTCTCTCCTCGCTCACGGATGCAAGACCTAGATCGCCCACCGCCAGGCGGATCCGCCATCACCTGCCGCCGCGCGCCGCCAGCGTTGCCTCCTCCGATCCAACGCCCGCGCGCCCTGTTCCTGCGCAAAAACCCCCCCGCGCCAGGGTCAGGATCCCAACGGGCGAGCTCGCGGGCCGGGTGAAATGGGAGATCCGGGTGGGACTTCGAAGCTTCTGGAAGGTTCTCGAGACGTGGGGAGCGCTCGCCGAAGGATGGCTAGGGTTTTGGGCGTAGAACTCTCCCCCTATCTCTCTCGTGCTCACTCGTCTCCCTGCTTCGTGGTCGCTCCTTAGAAATGAAATGAGGGGTTCTCCTTGGAATTTCAGACACTGGTTGTGACGCTGCTCCTGCGTATTTTGCGTATTTGTAGGTTGAGGAAAATGATACACGCACACGGCACAGATGGAAAAGTGGAACCCACCAAAAATGAGGGGTGCTTTCTTTTTTTTTTCATGTGTTGTGTCAAATGCTACGCTAAAGAAATTATCTAGGTATCGAATATGCGGCTGATATTGGGGTAGTAGTAGAATGATTTATCTTTGTTAGACCTTATTTTAAGTATCTTTGTTAGACCTTATTTTAAGGTACTAAATCAGGATAGTAGCGGAACGATTTATCTTTGTTAGAAGTTATTCAAGGTACCAAATATACGGCTAATATCGAGGTAGTAGCGGATCGATTTATGTAGGTTAAAAGTTATTCAAGGTAACGAATATACGACTAATATCGGGATAGTAGTGGATCAGTTTATTTATGTTAGAAGTTATTCAAGGTATCGGATATACGACTGATATCAGGATAATAGCGGACCACTTTATGTATTTTAGAAGTTATTTAAGGTATCAAATATATAGCGGATATCAGTAGTAGCGGATAGGTTTATGTATGTTAGAAGTTAGGTGCCGAATATGCGACTAATATCAGGGTAGTAGTGAATCGGTTTATGTATGTTAGAAGTTATTTAAGGTACCGAATATATGGTTGATATAGCGGATCGGTTTATATACGTTAAAAGTTATTCAAGGTGCCGAATATATAGCTAATATCGGGGTAGTAGCAGATTACTTTATGTATGTTAAAAGTTATTTAAGGTACCAAATATATAGTGGACATTGGAGTAGTAACGGATCGGTTTCGGTATAACATACAATGAATTACGGGCACTATAGCAGATTAGAAACACTCAAAATCTTGAGCTAGTTGTGTACATATTAGGACTTTATGGCTCTTGTCATAATGTAGCAAGGACTGTAAGTAAGTCTAAACACATTAGATAGAGAGAACATTAGGTTTATAACGCCATGAACTTAATGTGTAATACGTTTTTTAAAACTAGTATTGTACCCGTGCTACGTACCGGTGAAAATAAAAAAACAATTATATTATTAATCAGGAGTTGAATTCTTTAGAACTTTAATTTAGTAGTTAGAAATATTGTAGCAGCATCAAAAAACAATTACATGTGCAAATCAAACTGTCATATCCTCAAAAAATCAAATAAAAGCACAAGAAAAATATTTACTTGCAGTTTAAGCCATCAGGCTATATGATTTGGCATCGACCCTATGGATGACATCTATACTGCTCTTGAACAGCCATTTGAAGTTCCTCCAGCGAAACTAATGATCGGAATAGTTTTGGGAGTAGGACTGCCGAGCATGAAGAATGGGTGTGTTCTGCTTGGGTCGGATCTCCCCTTTTATAGAGTACGTTGTGAAAATCGAGAATCCACTTAGATAGAAAGAAAGCACCTTCCGATCATGGCGCTCACATTAGATGGAAAGAGATCAAACCAAAAAGGAAAAATCGCAATATGAAGAAAGTCATTAGAAGGAAATATATCAGCTCACTAAGAAAAGTTCTTTACATGAAATGTCTTTAATCAGAAAGATATCCATCTACTAAGAAAAGTTCTTTAAATGAAAGGTTATTATACAGAAAGATATCCATCCATTAAGAAAGTCATTTTAATGTAAAGTTATTATACGGAAAGAGATAAAAATATAAAATCAGTTGCGGGTGGGTGGGACCAGAAATCACGTGCGCGGTTGCTGAGGAGAGGGACAGATTAGAATGAACGGTTAAGATTTAATACAATCAAACGAAAGGCTAAGATTGAATAGATGAGTGTCCATAGTGGACACTCAACTTCGCCAATTATATAGTAGGGTAGATATGACATAAATATAGCATTTGTATCTTACAACATAATAAATCTACTAAAATCAACAACTAAGTCCACATTTTGCAAAATTACAACATATAATCTCACAAGTTTAAGCAAAATATTGTTCAACGCAACTTAAATTAGAAAGGACATTAATCACATTTAGAATATGTGCCTCACACATTTTGAGCAAAATAGTATTCAACACAACTTAAAGTGAACATCCTTTCAGATTTATTAGTACATTTTTCTTAATCTTGATGGTATACATTTTCTCTTCATAGCTCTTTATTCCTAGCTGTACATAAGAATTTATGAAAACAATCTCTATTAGTTTGAATACTATAAACATAACACAACAATCCTTTATCCTCTTTGACACCAAGCCATACAATTTATCACACCCATTAAAACCAAACTAATCTATCATACCCATTAATCACTCATTACAAAACTAGATTTAGAAATCTCTATCAACAACAAACTTTTTTTCTTAGCATTTCATGACCGAGACATGGGCTAGAGGTAGCTAACAGGCCACGGCTGAGGACAGAGGCAGCGGTGGCATGAAGGGGTGGAGGCGATAGCAGGCCGTGGCTGAGGGCAGAGGTGGATGCAGTGTATAGGGCGAAGGCAACACTCAACAGTGACATGTGGGACAGAGGTGGCAGTAGGCTACAACCGAGGACGAGGACGAAGGCGACGCATATGGGGCTAGGGACGGAGGCCGCACATAGGGGCAAGAGAAGAGGCAGAGCGATCATCGACAATGTTGTTCAGTCTGTGACCTAGTGCCTAGAAATGAATGGGGCTGATGAGTATGTTAGATCGAAATATAGTCTACGACCCACCTAAACTACCTATAAATCGCTCCCGTTAGCATCAATGGCTAGATTTAAATAAGGAATTAGAAGTAAGTACACAATTGTCTCTTCAACTGCATTCGTACATACTAAAACCATTACGAAAATACACAATTAATACATACGGCACGCACTATATAGTCATACGGTATACGTATACCGTATATGCATATATATACTCCGGACTTCTTCCCCTCGCGCGGAGTCTCGTACTCTCGTCATCACATATGTATTCAATTCAAATCTGGGCCACACGATCGGGCTCGTCTCCCCATCTGGACGGGCAGAATGCGACCACGTAGTCCTGCGCGTAGCACCTCGCCGCCGCCGCCGCCGTGTCGTAGGGGTAGCTGAAGTAGGACGGGCACGCGTCCCGGAACAGCCGCGAGTAGACGCTGCCCCGGCACGTCTCCGGCGTCCCGTACGCACCGCGGCAGCAGAACGTGTCCAGCTTGAACGCCAGGCACGCGCTCCTGCACGCCACCACCGCCGCCGCCTTTCCGCCGGCGGCGAAGGTCGACGGAGCCGTCACCTGCAGCTCCGGCGGGCACACCGCGTTCACGTCCTTGTCGCAGCCGGATATCACGCACTTGCGGTCGGCGGCGCCGCCGGAGGCCGGCTTGGTCCACACGGCCACCGGCAGGTTGTAACCGTCCACCAGGCTGACGTCGTAGGAGCTCCCCTTGCTCTGGTCCTCCTGCAGGTTCACCTCGACGAGGGTGGCCGGAGGGGCGCCGATGGAGCCGTTGCATGCGAGGCGGCCCTCGCAGTCGCCGGTGAGGCACGCCGCGGAGGCGCCGCCTCCGCGGTCATTGATGGTGCTGAAGTTGCAGCCAGTGCGGCCCCAGAAGCGGCCGTTCCATGTGGGCGGCGCCTTGACGTGCCTCGACTGTCCCGTCGGGAGGTAGAAGCCGCCGTCGGCGAGCACCGGGTGGCCGGAGTTGGGCGCCGCCGCCGGCCACACCGGGAACGGGCACTTGTTCACCACGCGGAAGGTGACCCCGCGCACAAGCACAACCGGTCCTAGTCACAACGAACAACAAAAACCAAAAAAAGAGAGGAAATTAAACTACACGAAAGAAACCATGGATCTGATTATGATCTACCTGAGAGAGTGGCGAGCAGGAGGATGGCCGCCGGGAGGAGCAGGAGATCAGGAAGACGACCACCGGAGAGCAAGGAGAAGGACGCCATCTCTCTAGCTCTCACTCACTCTCTCATCTGCAGGAAGAAACTAATTAAGCTAACACTACTGAGCTGCCATGGAGAGGCTGCAGCGAAGAAGCACGGATTTTTATACCCTGCAAGAGGCTGCCTGCAGCGTAGAGGATTGGAGGAGCTGGACATTTTTTAGGGCTTTGATTGATGTAATGCCATGGCTAGCTAGGATAAGCTTTCTTTGTGTGTGACTTGCATTGCAATGGAAGCAAAGCTGCAGCCATGATTGGGGCGGCAGCAGCCACCTGGTGCAGGCCACGCCATGGCTTTAAAACTGCAACTACTCATTTGGTCATTTCGGCGCCATCCTCCTTTATTTGAAGAACATTTATCGGGCTTCTTTTCTTTGTTTCTGAAGCTTTGACAAAAATCGTTGTGTTTGAGGAGAATTTATTGGTTCGGTTGAGCTGAGGGTTGTGTTTTGGGCCCTCCAATCTGGCCCAAACAAGTGAGGACCTGCCGAGTGATGTGAAAGCCCACATGTACGTAGCAACCACGCGCGCTGGCCATAGGACCCATGAAACTTAGGAGTTTCTACACAAATTTTTTAAATAATATTTTTTTCTGAAATTATATTTCTGGATCGTAAATCTAGACCTCTGTCGATACTTTAAATATTAACAGAGGTTATATCGATCGTTGAACAGTCGATAGAAGCTTAGATTTGATCATTGGCCTTCTATCGACCATTGAACGTTGACCGGAAAAAAGATTCCCGGTAGCGGACAGCAGTACATTATGCAGCAAGCAGCAGGCAACGCTCGAGCAGTGGACGTGGCCAGCGCACTGCGCACATAGGCGGACATCACAAGGCCAACGCGTGCGAGCGCTTGCTTGCTGGCTGTGGGCAGCACATCGCCTATCGACTGTTTATTGGTCGATAGGGGCAACTTTTTTCCTAACGATAATTGAACGTTCGAATTTAGGCCCTTGTCGATAAAGATATAGATTTGTAATTTGTTTGAAATGACCACATAGAAATATTTTTTTTAAAAAAGAAATATTATTTTAAAAAGCCATTTCTACACCATATATATACTTTGTAAAAATATAGGCCTGTCAACCTAGAGGACAGGAGGCAGTCAAGTAACATATGTAGTAATCTCCCTTGATCTTTCTTTGGCTTCTACGTATCTCACTATTACCTCTTCTTTTTTTTTTATCTCAGTATCTACTTGTTATCCCTTTTCACAGTCCCAAGCACCGGTATTGACGCTAGTAATGTAGAGGAGAGCTAAATTTTATAGATTTGTAAGAAATTTGTCTTTAGTTTCTTTCATTTACAATAGATTCTTTTAAAATCTCCTTCTATCAAAGCTATATATATAATATGTTCTCGGTACCTTTCTCCTTTACTCATTTCTTCTATGACTATAATGATACATTGTTCCTAAATCATGAGTTTTGTTATAACATATTTTCTTTGGTCGTCATCAAATGTGAAGAGAAGAAAATTAGCATTAATAGATAATTTGGTTGCTAGCTTGATCCTTTAAGTAGGATTTTATTTAGTTGATTCTACTATTATTTAATAAATATTTACACCTATTTTAAAAAGATGAAATAATGTTTAATTTTATCTCGAACAACCGTGCCGGCGCTGATGTCTGTCAGTGAGTAGAGTGCTTTTGCAGCAGTCAGGTGCTTCCCTGTGTGGCTGACACATCCTCTCAAAACAGAGCACGCACATTTCAGAGTCCACAGCCTGCCCCCGAGGGCCCGCTCGGCTCCGCTGAACATTGGACCGCGCAGTAATCGATACAGCTTGCTTCTGATGAAGTAAAGGAGTTAAGCACATGTATTAATTAAAGTGACATAAAAAATTATAGTACTATTCTCGTAATGAGTTCAGATCAAGTTTTCGGTTGGAGTAACACGTAATAAAGTTTAAAGATATTTTCTTAAGTTTTATAAAATAAGTCATTTTGTATTTTATTATACATTTTAGACGTTTATACCCCTAAAACAGTACTACTTCTTTCTTGTCTTCCGCGCTGTATTTACTCCCGTATTGTAGTTAATAGAGGCAAACAAGAAAAGTATACACCAATTAATCACTCTTTGGTATCTAAAATTATGTCCAAAATAACTTACTTTTAAGAACCGGAGGAAGTAGTATATGTACTTTAAATATAAAAGTGAGTTTTTACTACTATTAGGTTGCTATGTTTTGAATAAATTTTAAAATTTAAAAGACACTACATTTTAGAATAGGGAGTACTATATTTCTCTAAAAATTTTCTACTTTCAGTTCTAAAATACAACATCGAGTTTAAAAATTATTTTAAATATAATAACCTAGTATTTATAAAATATCATTTTTATCTCTAAAACACTCATATTATCTAAAACACTCATATTATGATCTTTTTACACATATTCTTGGTACTTGTGCCTAAGCCTAAAGGTTTCTACATTTTAGATAGTTTATAATTTTAATTATTTTTAAACTAAATTCATTCTTTAACCTTAAATTATGTGGTTAAATAGTCAGATCATCTATAATTTGAGGCGAACATGCCATGATTTGTAGTACTACCTTTTCTAAACGGTGCAAAAATATAGCTAAATTTGAAATCTAGAACTTAAATTTGAACTTTACATCAGTGTTTTTCTGTTATTTTAGTTTTTAACAATTTTAGCTCTACGATAGGTATAAATATAAATATAAAAGTGTCACCCTAAAATTATTTTCCTTGTAAAACCAATATAAAAATAGCAAGCGATAAAAACACCATAACATAAAATTAATTCTAAAATTTAAATTTAGTTAAAATCCCATAACATAAATTATTTTTAAAATCTAAATTTAGCTAGGGCTTATAGGCTGTACCGCTCCATCAAACAAGCAGGCCAACTGTCTTCTTCCTCCAAGAAGTGGCCGATCATGAACAGTGTGGTACAGTGCCCCTAGCTAGGGTTGGGGTGGACTACTGCAGTTGTTACACACAGCCATAGGCCATAGCATAGCTAGCAGCAGTGCTGTGCTATAGTAAATCCTCCTGCAGCAGCTGGGCCAGCGGTTCGGTTGGGTGGGGGCAGCTGGGAAGAAGAAGAAGAAGCATGCATGCATGCAGCCGCCAACAACCCAAGAACCCTAGGCGTAAATGGAGGGCCGGGAAGGCAGATCAGATTCAGATCGGGCGTTGGAAAGTGATGAGAAGAGAAGAGCAGCAGCAGCAGCAGAGGAGAAGAAGATTGGATTGGAGTGGGGTGGCAGGGAGCAGAGAAGGGGATGGAATCCACCAGAATCATAGGCGACAAGCGCTTCGGCGTGGCCGGATCCAGGAGGAGCTCAACCACCGGCAGGCATGGCCGGAGGCCGGCCGCCTCTAACTAAAGCACTAGTGAATTAACACCGAGCTCACAAGTCACGGCAGCTACGCTTTGTCGTGGCACTCCTTGTCTGGCCTTCGTTTTCGCCTTGTGTAGTCGCACCTTGCAGTGAGAATAATAACGAGTAACTAGATTTATTACCTAACGATTACAGTTGTACAATACCGTTATCAACACTAAATTAGAAAATAATATTTTGATCAATCAATAATATATTATTATTCTATAAGAAGAATAAATTTACCGTAGATCCATGTATAAATGAGAACAAGACACACACATGTCCACTTTATATTTTGTAAAAGTACGAGGAATATACATATCCACATATATGATTTATATTTTGAAACCGAGAGAGAACGTCCAGCTATGCTGGTAAGTTTATGTGATCAAGTTTTTCGGCAAGCAAATAAAGATTTCTCCTTTGTCCAACCAGAGCCGTCCTAGAATATTCTAGAGAACTATATAAAACTCTAAATAAAAGCAAAACAAGATTTAGGATATCTCGTAGCCACGATATGCAGTAGTCTGAGTCATAAGCTCACGACGATTATGAAATTAAACAAAGCATCAAATAGATTATTTTGTATGACTGAACAGCTAACTTCAAATCGAAACCAATCCATATGCGTGATGTGTCCAACTCATCGGCCTCGACTTTTATGAAACATGTTTCCCTTACTTGCTAAAGTGTTTTTCTTTTACAATTTTACAATTATTTTCAAATCAGCTGCCTAAATTTGCACAACACATATACAAAACTTACACATTATAAAAAGACTACAACTTTATGTTGCTGTAAATATGCTGCAACTCGCAAGCACCCGTGATAGCGGTTGTCTTGTATCAAATTAAATGAACAGACACTGTTCTGATGTTCATATCGATCATCAGCAAGATCCATCACAATTAACGCTGAAGTTTCCTTCCCCAGATCCTCTGCTTGTGACCAAGTTCCAGGATCAGGACGGCGTTAAGTATAGCCCATTAACTGATGATTGGTCAGTGTCTGCAGAAATTAAAGCCGGCTTAATTATTAGCCACACGTCGTCTAATTCGATATAATAAGGCCATTAATCTAGGTACCTAGGCGCATGCATATTTAGCAACCCGATTAATCGCTGACGTTGATGTGCCAATAATTCATCGGTAACGGCCACCAAATGTATACACACATGCATGGGGTATGTATTAATCCGGAATATTTTCATATACCAAGAAATAATTAATTAGTATATATATTTACTGTTTTGATTATACTAAATATGATTGTGTTGTACTTGTTGTTAATAGGTTTACATGCATACATGCAGAATATATAAGTCTAAACTAACATCTCAATCACCAAAACGTCAACTATTATATCGAAAGACTGGAGTAAAAAAAAATAAAACCAAAGGAATATGTAGCTATCATGCCTGGAATGATTGTTTTAGCATGTCGGCTCTTAATTTTATGTTTTCTGTCAAAATCACCCCAAGGTTGGTGTTAGCTGATAATAATTTGGATGCAAACAAACAAGGCGTGCAACAAGCATAGTTGATTGGTACGTATTCGCCTTAGAATTATCAAGAACTCGAATGATTATATTTTAACAAACTACTCCATGTATAACGTACAGGTGCGACTTACTAAATTTAGTTTATCCCATGCAAGTTATAATCGAACTTAAAAATTGCTAATCTCACCTGCTAATCAAATACCTAACATGATCTCCCTATACCATTCAACCAAATCAGTATTTAACTTGGTTATCATTCTGGATTTGTCGGTCCGGCGCCGCTTGAACCAGGTGTTAACGGAGCACATGTCTGGTGCTATCTATAATACAAGATAGGTGATTTGTAGTTATTACTCAATTTCTAGTTAGTACTCTCCTCTAGCTAGATTCATCATCAGCTAGTGAGTATCGAGGACTAGCCACCACCTCTAGACAAGGTTTTAGGGTAGATTGGGGATTATGAGAAGAAGGGGTAGTCAGTCTAAGCGTGCGATTGGTTCGTGGGATATATTTGACGGTCAATTTATTGTTGTTGTTTAGTTGAAGAGCGAGTAAGGGATGTGATGTTCACCACGCTAATATTTCTTAGATATGTTAGACGGTTAATTAGATACCAGCTAAAGCTACTTACCCTAGACTCTTGAAGACATGGCTAGCTTCTTGTTCTGATTGGTTAGAGTGGGTTCAATTGTTGATTAGCAAGCTTAAATGAGTTTTCATAATATATATGATAAGTGAAATCCATTAAATTTAGTTTTATCCGATCCAAACTATATCAAACTAACTAAACGAAAAATTAGCTCATGTCTACCAAACTAAAATAGATTGTCATATCATATTCAACCTTAACAAAGAAACCTAACCGCGTGCAAAGAAGCCGAAAGCAGAAGCGGTGGATGGTCGGGCCACAAAGTAGGAGGTGGATGGTACTATATATATGGTACGTAGGGCTATCAAGATGGATTGGGGAGAGATCAGGTACACTGGATATTTATTTAAGAGCTCAAATCTACTTTCCAAGAAGATACTCTCACTTACCATGTAGGAACCACCATAATATATAACAAATTAATAAGTTCACATGAAAATATATTATAGTAGATTATTCTAAAACAAAGCAATTTAGCTCAGAAAAGTATGTAGATTTTTGTTAACCTTGTATACATCTAAGGGTTTGCTGGTTAAGTACAGTTAGGGACGAAAGTGATTTGGATAGTTTTCGTCTGAATCCGAAAAAAATGGTTTCGGTTTCGGATTTTTCGTTTCGGATATGGATTCAGATTTGGATATTTTTTTAAATACGGAAACGAATATAACATCACTGATATCCGACGAATACAGATACGGATTCGGATAATCCGGATAAGTCATATTCAGATTATCCAGAATTAAAAGCCCATTCAGTCCAATTATTTCTAACCGTTAGCTATGCTTTATGATGTGTGCTAGATATGTTGTATTCATTTTCCAGAATATCTAAGTCATTGCTTGCTCCAGCCCCAGCTGTCGGCCACCAGCCTCGCCACCCCTACCGTCGACCGTGCTGCCACCCCGCTACGCCCATCCCTCTGGCACCCAGCGCTGCTGCGCCTTGCGCAAGAGAGGGGAAAGAATGGAAAGGAAGAGGAAATAGGAAAAAGGGAAGAGGGAGAAGGGAAGAAAGAGGAAAGGAAGAAAAAAAGATGAGAAAGAAAAAGGAAGGGAAAGAAAAAAACTAAAAATTAAAAATAAAAGATTTTTTAGAAATAGGGATTTTTAAGATTAAAAATATATCATAAACAGAAAGGTGATCTTGTTCTGATAAATATCCGTAATCATATTTATATCCGCTCCATATTCATATCCGATAATATCCGTTTCCGTATCCGGAGTATCTAAATCCAAAAAAAATATGAAAAATGCTATGATATCACTAACATTCATTTGTATCCGATCCGTTTTCATCCCCAAGTACAGTGGTTGATCTCTACCTCCGAAATAACAAAAGGAATCAGAAGTTTTGGAAGTGGTGGTTTTTTAACTCTGTTTTAAATATAAGTTGTTTATAATTTTTATTCATTTTTATCCATGTTTGCTTTTATCAAATAAAATAACCCATCTCAAAATATTATATGCAAATGGAACGGTCCACTAAACAAGCTTGTGTCCATCACTTCACGAATAAAGCTGGTGTCACTTAATTATGTTTAGTTTAACCCAGGAAATAATCAATGTATAGTACGCAAGCACCACTGCACCAGAAGTTAACCTCTTAACAACCCCAGTATTTCACACACATTACACCGATTAATTAATTAATTTTATTGATGAGACAGCTTAATTAGGGGAGAGTGTAGCTAGGCAAATTCTTTATCCGAATATTCGAGGAATGTATGATGTATAAGTTTTTTTAATCTTCAACACAAAACTTTGTCTATTAATTTTGTTCACTATATGTCATCAATAACTAAAAGCTAATATCATGTGAAAATATATTCAAATATAAATATACTTATGACATACCCAACACAAAATTTATATGTTTTTAATTATTAATCAAAAGTTATAATGTTGACTTTTTCTCTATATTGTAGCGACAGAAGCTAGGAGTACTCTAGTAAGAGTTGTAATATATCAAGATGTGACAAATACTTAATGTTGTTTGTCAATCTTAGATCCCTCAATTAGTCCATCCTCATGTGCTCCATTAAAATCGATTGGTGCCATTGAAAATTACATATCGAGTACTACGAAGAAAGAAACATGCATGTACCTAGAGAGAGAACTAGGGCATAGGGCATGTTTAGAGAGCTTTTATCTACTTTTAAAAATCTGAAACTCATCTAAACTATTTAGATTCTACATCTAGATTGTAAAATCTAATAGATATAGAATCTGAAAATGACATAGAATTCAGAAGTTAGAAAACAACAATTTCTCTAGATTCCTACTAGCTATACACTCATCAAATATTTCTTAAAATCTAAAGCTCTCCAAATAAGCCATAGGAAGAAACCACTAGCTAGCGTGGGTATTCCAAGTCAGATCTAGAGAGGTTTTGTTTGTACTCTAAGGTAGTGTTTAGATTAGTAAATAGAGAGGAATGTGATGAGATGTGATAGTCCCGTAAAAATGTTTGATTAGATAAATAGAACACTTCGATTATGTATTTAGTTGAGAGGACGAGGAGATATGAGATGATTCAATCTCATGATTGGTTAGGAAAATAACGAGGGATGGGAGGGGCTCGGCCGTGTCACCGCCCATGCCACGCAACCGCTTGGCCACGCCTGGTTCTATTTGGTACCACGTTGTTTGAAAAAAATTCGTATCACATGGTTCAGTATCTATACGGATCACATGGTTCAGTATCTATACGGAATATTCTCTAATTGGAGATCATTCTGTTCCACTTGCGGTACTATCTCATTTATCAAATCAAATAATTATGTCACTATATATTTAGGAACTATCTAGCCCATTCTATTCCTCTTCGTACGTTGAAACCAAACACACCCTAAACAAACCATACCAAATATTAGTAATGCTAAATTTCGGCAACTTCAAAGAGTGTATGGCTATGTTTGGTTTATGGCTATTGTACTATTTTTAAGAGTGAAATATTTTAGAATTGCCAAATCTTAGCATAGTTGTATTGGTAAGAGGATGTTTAGCTTGTTGCCCTATAAAAATCTGGCATGGTTTATATGAGTTATTAACCAAAGACGTTCTTAATATTATAAAAAATTAAACAAAATTCATATATCTCAGTAAAAATTATATGGTTATACATACCGTGCAAAACAAGTGATAATGTTTTAAGATTTTTTTAAAATCAGAAGCTAATCTTTGAAATTTAAAAGATTTTTCAGCATAATAAAGCACTACCACAGTATCTAAAACTATTATGACTTTGGTCGAAGGATGAAAAGTAAATGATACGAAAAGTTCAGGGATTATTTTATCTGGTATTGAATTTTAGCGATGAATTTTACTTTTGTAGACGCACCGATATGTAAAATGGACTTTACTCCTCGTCAAATTAGCGTTCGACTCTTTGTCCTAAGCGCAATTCAGCACTTAAGATAATAATTCCATTGGGTTTCAATTAGTCTGTTCGTTATTGTGTAACTCCTTACAAGACATATCAATCTCATGTTAGCGCTATACATCACGCACATCTATATATACAAGTACTCCTCCGTTTCATAATATTATAACATAGAACCGGATTTAATATTTCATAGTATAATGAATCTAGACAGTAACTGTCCAGATTCGTTATACTACGAAATATCAAATTCAGTTCTAGATTGTAATATTATGATATGGGGAGTACAAGTTGTGCGACCGATTTTAAATTTTAGAGGTCCATACATGATTTTAAATTTTAGAGGTTCTTAAGGTAGGCCAAGTTCCACTTCGATTTGTTTTAGTTTTATAGTATAAATTAAATTATTTAGTCATATAAAATATCTAATTTATCCGATGCTTCATTTCATATCATCATGACCGAGATCACTCTATACCAAACCAAAAGAGATTATATACAAGCCATCTCTACATACATGGACATTAAAAATGTGTGGGAGTCATTTTCCATCCCACATCTCTACACACATGGACGTAAAAAATATGCGAGTCATTTTCCATCTCCCATCTCTACACACATAGACATAAAAAGTGTGAGTCATATTCCACCCCCCATTTCTACACACATGGACGTAATAAATGTGTGTGAGCCATTTTCCATCCAGTTCTCCTGCTTTGCTCGAGGATCCTCTTCTTCCTGGTCTCCTCATGGCTCCTACACATCACCATGCCCTTGCTGGTCGTGCCACCCTTGTTTGTTTGTTGCCTCCTCTCTAGTCGTTAAAACTTTTTCCGTCTTTTTCTCCATTGTCATATGAGTTTCGTATTCTAAGTGGCGACAGATAATCTGAAGGTGTTTTTATAATGAATAGTTAATCGAGCCCAACCAGATTTATTTCTGAAAAGTAGGGTGGGTCGAGATGCAATCCAAGCCGTTGGTGGTGGTGCAAGTGCACGCAAGGTAGGGCAGGGTAGCCTGCTGGACAAGGGTGGTGCACGTACGATACGATTGAGCTACCAAAGCAAAGCGCGTCACGGTTAATTAGTAGCTCGGTCGGCGGCGTTTTCTCTCATTGATTACGTATAACGCCCATCGATGTTTGCCCAACCAGCAACATTAATTTTACCCAGGCTGACGCAAAACTTACACGTAATGACGTAAGCCACTGCACCGACCAGGCCTTTTCCGGAATATTTCCAAAGAAATTTTCATGTATTTAGTTCAATTTATATAAAAATTTTATGAAATTTGAAAAAGTCCTTAGCTAAGGTGAACTATAGAACCTAGCTCAACTTTCTTTCTTTTTACTTTTTTACGGCTGCTTGTTTGTGCTTAAAACAGAAAATTAATATGCCTAGTATTTTCACAATGGAAAATAATTTTATAGTAAGAATCTTATTTTTTATTTATAAATGCCTTAAAAATATCAAAAAATACGAAAAACTGTAATATAAAATATAAAATTATATTTTTTTAAAAACTCAATAGGGGCAGCATGGAAGCTGTCTTTACCCGCCAGTCTATCTCTTTCGTTTCCCTATAGTAATTTTTAATCTTAGACATATGTATTAGAATAGTGTGGGGTCAGGAGTGATTTGGTGTGGGTCCAGAAGTGATTTAATATAGTAATGACTAATGAGTAATGAAGTCTAAGGATAGTATAAGTACTTTAGAGGTAAAAGCTATCTTTTACAAGTACTAGATTATTACAGATTATTACCTTTAGATGTACTAAAACTAATAGTTAGCTGACTAATAACTAAAGCTAATTGTTAGCTAGCCAATAGCTAGTTAGCTAAAAATTAGTCAATGTCTGTTTGGATATTTTGGACTAATAGATGGCTAAAGTCAATTTTGCCCCTACTACAATAATCGTGCTACAATAGTCTAAGGGGACAGAATAGTCCAAGGACCCCTATTAGCTCAAATTAGTTCATTTTTATGGACTAATAGACTAACCATTAGTTAGCCAAGAAACTAATAGTTAGTTCACTAATTAGTTGCACTGTTTGGATGGACTAAAACTGATATTTAGTTTCTAATTATTAGTTCATGGGATCTAAACGGGACCTTATAAGAAACTTTAAAATGTGGTATATTTTACAAGACCCGTAGGAACCAAACTTAATTTTATTTCAACAAAAAATCATTAACCTGGATTTCTGCCCAATTTTATTTCAATGAAATTTTTGTTATAATTTTTTTAGTAGTAATAGAAACGATCGCTCCATATTACCATATATAGTCCCTAATACACGTGCTTGATTATTATTTCTAACCGTTTCTTAAAAATAATTAAATTCTAAACTACTCGAATGCATTTTTATTATCAATTTACTAATGTTATTTTGGTACCGAATCTTAATATTTGCATGTACCGTGATTCAAGATTTCGAGATCTTGAGTGCTCGTGTTCTAAGGTGACATCTATTTGTTAACGCGTAGACTGTAAGAAAAATAATATTACCTTTATCTCAAATACATGATGTGTACGGTAAAATCTCAAAATATTAAATCATTAATGAATTAAAAAACATTATAATTATTTGATATTTGGAAATTTTTCATGAAAAATCAATATACACTTTCATATAGTTGTACTTTTAATGATTTTTGAAATTATGTGGATAAAAAAGTAATACAGAAACATATTCATTAAAGATTGTGTTTGTTGATGCAATGAATTATTACACAACAGGATCGATAAACCTCGAACAACTTAAGATTTTATCTGAGTGTTTGGGTCTAGGTGTAGTCCTCCGACTGGAATAATACCGTACGTTCGAAAGTATGTGTATTTCGGTTAGATGAAATAGTGCGTGGCCCCGTTCTCAGTAGTAAAGAGAGGATATTTATAGACATAATTTGTAGAGGGTAATACATTATTACCCCCTACTTATAACCGACTTTGCCTATAATACACAGTACAAATAAACATATGGGTAGTGTAGTAAAAACCTGCATGTAATGTTGTAAAGTATACGTCCTATCTGAAGAGACGTATACCCTCGGTATCGAGCCTTGGACTCCGAAGCAGTTTCAATCCTTCGAGCTAGTATCTCCGAAGGCTCTCTTCCAGAAGGCTTCGGGGATCTTGACTTCAGGTGGCTTCGAGGGCTTCGTAGAGCTTCGAACCCTTCGAAGGCATGCAGACCGAAGGCTTCAGATTTCGAAGGGTCGTTTAGGCCGGTAATTAATCCTTAATAACCCTTTGAATATTTCTTTGAGTATGGTGGAAAGTAATTCTCCTAATAGTAGCCCTTCGCATTTATCTCTTCGTTTGAAGGGGTGGATGCGCTTCGAATTTTAGCCGTACTCTAAATTTTGATTCTTCAATGATCAACCTGCTAATCATAGGCCTCGCATACAATGGTAATGAAAATCATTTAATGCGCTTGCAGGCTCGATAAGACGCATACTCGATAGCCCAAACGACGCCGGCAACGGTCATATCTTCGAAGCCGAACCGTCGTGCCACTATCTTAACGTAGTTATTTTTACCGTGGCCCCATATGTCAGTGACAGCGTGAGGTTAGAACATGGTGAAAAATCGTTGCACCAGGGGCTGAGCTTGGCAAATTTTACCGTCTATATAAGCCCCTCTTTGGCCCATAGTTCACTTTCACGCTTTCAAGTTTTCAGCTCTTAGCTTTTAGTTCTTCTTAGTGCCCTTAGCCATCTCAGCCTACACACTTCGGGGCTCGCAATCACCTCGAGCGAAGCCCTTCATCAATCACTCGACATGACGAAGAAAACTTCATCGAAGCCTAGCCTCTGCGTCGCAGCGGCGTCCTCATCGATCGAAGTGCAGGCGGCCACTGTAGCCACGGCAAAGGCTCCTGCGACTGCTTTAAAGTCGCAAAAGGTGAAGGGTCTACGGCCTCCATCGAAGGGAAACCAGGAGCAGACCTTCGAGCTGATGGAGACCACATCAACAGCGGACTCCATGAAGAGGGCCTGCGAGGATAGGGCCGAGTCACCCTGCAAGGTACGCCTACCAGAGGACGAGGTAGTTCCTGTGCCTTGGGACAACGAGATGGTTGTCTTCGAAGCTTTCTTCGAGGCTGGGCTCAGACTCCCCGCTTCACGACTACTAGGATAGGTGCTGCAAATGTTCCACCTTGAGCTCCCTCATATCACCGAATGCAGTGACAAGATTGGCTATCTTCGAGTGAGCGATAAGAGCCGAAGGGTGCGAAGGTCAGGCTGACGTCTTCGCTGCTCTTCATGAAGACAACTGTCAGCCGAAGCAGTGGCCTCAGGAAGACAAGTCTGTAAAGCTACTGGGCTTCGGGAGCGTAAACTTCTAGCTCCGAGAAGCATGCTTGAACATCTTCCCTGCGAAGGCCTCGAACGAGAGGTGGTACTCGAAGTAGGAGCGAAAGTGGTTTTTTGTATCTATGAGCGATGATGTCCACCTCTGCTCCACCAACACCCCTATTGCGTACCGTCATCACGCCGAGGAGGCTCCGAGCAGGCCAACGTTGGAGTCTCACCTATAGCTCCTGAAGCTGATCGTAGCCCGAATGATCATGAGGGACCTAGCAGAGGAATTCATCCTACTAAGGATCCATCCACTCAAGGCGAGATGGCCGATCGAATTTAGGGACTCCGCTGATGGAGAGCCGAAGTCTCTGGCTTTAGAGGATATCTGTAAGTCAAACAAACCACGAGCAACCTCTTTTTCGCACAATTTTGGGCTTCGGTTGCTAATAACTTATTTTTTGTAGTGGCTCGAGTTAAGCTCACTCCTGCGCAAGCAGCGAAGGCGGCAGAACGAGTCATAGGACCCCCCACCGCTGCCGAGCAGTCAACGTGCCTCGCACTTGTCGAAAAGTGAGAGCGCTTTAACCGAGTTTGGGACAAGCAAGGTGCTACCCCACCCGAACTGCCGGACTTGACTTCGGGCGGTGGGGTTTCGAAGAGGAAGCGGTCAACAGACGATGTGGAAGCCTCTCCACGGTCTTCATGGCAGTAGCATGAGTCGTCGCCTACTTCGAGGCAGATGACAGATGCTTTAGCCGAAGAGGCGGTTGAAACGGTGACAGAGGCTCAGGGGCCGAACAAGGCAGTGCCCGTGATATCGGACCATCGGCCCTTGACTCCAGGAAGGGACTGGCTGGTCGACGATGCAGACACGTAACCAATGGCTAATGTTCCGGAGGTTACTTTGGCAGATGTGGATGCCATATTCTAGCCGGCTTTTTGCCCTCCGCTTTCATCTTTCCTCGAGGGTAAGCCCCCTTTCGTCTTGTTCTTCGGTATACTTTTTCGAAGTACCTCCTGTACGTAACTCATGTATGCTTACCCTTTCTAGACTTCACTGCCACCGTCGACACACAACATCGAGGTGGCGATGATGAGACCGGAGACAAAAATACGGAGAATGACTCTAAGGATGGGCCTTCGGAGAATGACTCCAAAGATGATGGAGATGATGGTGGGGATGGCCACGATGGCGCCCCACTCCTCGTGACTCTTCAGGACATGCCTCCATTGTCCGAGACCGAGGACTTGGATGGTTTGGACCGGAGGGTTCCTTTCCTCCCGGCTTATCTTCCTCCAAGAGGGGCGTTGGACGCGCTCCTAGAGCCCTTCGTGCGGGCAGACCAGGACATCACTTAGAGTGAACTGGTGTCTGCTCTCATGAGGCACCATCATAGGGACCTGTCTTCGTCGACTAAGGGAGCTTTGGCTTAGATAAAGCGTGCTTCGAACATGCCGTTTCTTTTCCCTTAGCCTATTTTCTGATTTTTGCTTGCTTTTTCTGAAGGTGCTCGTCCTGATGAGGGCCTCGTCAAGGGTGCTCGGCCGACATGAGGCTAACGTCGAGCACACCGAACAGGACCTCCGTCAGCGTGCTTTAGAGGCTGAAAGGTGAGCCGCTGAGCTGGAGGAGATGTTATGTCGAGAGCGCGAAGACCGGCGGTAGGCAGAGGTCGAAACCCAAAGGCGCTTGGAGTCGGAGGCCACTATGAAAGCCTTAAGGCTGAGAAGACAAAGCTCGAAGGCGTGCGCTTGGAGGCTATAGCTGCGCTTGACGGGACCATTGAGAAGCTTCGAGAATCGATGGCCCGTTTGGGATTGCCGTGATGGAATTATGCCCAAGAAAATTCTGGGGGAACCGGAAGTTTCAGCTGTAGCCAGAAGTTCCGGGTTCTGGAGCATCCGAAAGTTCTGGTAGGACCAGAAGTTTTGGGCTAGCTGCGGTATTCGATTTTTTGGACGAATCGAAAGTTCCGGCTGTAGCCGGAAGTTCTGGTTAGACCAGAAGTTTTGGGTCGAGAATTAATTCGATACAGAAGGTCATTTTCAGAAGTTCCGGGGTTCGGAAGTTCCGGCTGTAGCCGAAAGTTCCGGGTCAGTCGAAAAGATTATATCTGTTGGACTTTAATACAGATTAAAGGCCCATGATGGAGCACTATATAAGGAGAGGTGGGGCAAACACGAAAAGGCTACTGGTCATTGCTACTTCACCCTAACCCTAGCCGTCACCTCTCCTCTCTCCATAATCACGAGTGTTGTGATTGATCTTTCTGGATCTCGCGAGTGATGCTAGCACGCCGGCACGAGGTGATCCCATCCCTGTACGTGTGGATACCATAGAGGCACCGTTGCTGCATCAGTGCTATTCTTCTTCCTTGGAGATCGCCGGATTACGCCGACGTCGCCGTCGACGAACGGACGGAGCTGTGAGGAGCAGATCGAGGACGTGCTTCGTCGACTCTACTTTCGCTGCCCGAGTGCATCTCAAGGTTTGAGGTAACGATCCTTGATCCCATTACACGCATGGTTCCTGGGCTAACGGGGTAAATTTTTGAAATTAAGCGCTAGCGTAGCCTCCCCTTAACCCAACAGTGGTATCAGAGCCTACGTGCGTAGTGTTCGATCTGGATCGATTGCATATGGTGATATGTGATGGAAATAGATTGGATCTATTGTTTTTGTCGTTGGATTTCCGGAAGTTCCGGGCCAAAATAATTTTCGATACAGAATGTTATTTTCGGAAGTTCCGGGTCCGAAAGTTCTGGATAGAAATAAATTCCGTACAGAAGGTTATTTTTGGAAGTTCCGGGTGTGACTCGGAACTTCCGGGCCAAAAATAAATTCGAGTCAGAAGGTTGATTTCGGAAGTTCCGGTCCCTTCGACCAGAAGTTCCGGCTGAGCCAGAAGTTCTGGGTCTGTTTTCAGTTGCGCATAGTCTCCGCCTAATTTGTTTTTGCAAGGAATGTTGTGACTGGTATGGCCTTGCAAAGTATATGATACTCGCTTGTAATAACATGGCCTGCGTGTCATGGTTGATTACTGCCCAAGTCGGTTCAAATGTTGTACGACCTACGCATCGACATGTGATGTTTCAGCTCATGTAATTAGTATAGTGCTATTAGGTGTAATAGACTGATACAAGTTCATGGAGGCTTGAAGCGGTATGACCCGAAGGACAGGAACTATGGAGATGGAGATCACCATGCGAAGGGGCCATACTATGTCACAGTTAATATGATTGTCTGTGATGTTTACTTATGTTCCTGTTATACTATTCTTTCATGTTCTGTGTGTGATAGGCATCGTTACCATGTTAGAATAGTTTTCATCAAAAAATTAAGTATTGATGCTCTTTCCAATAGCTGCACCTACCAAGGTTCTCGATCATCGATGGTGGGTCTGCCAAAACAGGGTGCCGTCTTTTGTCTTGACCAGTTAGGGTGGATGTCGGATAACCACATATATAGTATTAGTTTGCTTAACAAAGGTATCAAAACGGTTTTAGGCTATGGGACATGGAGTTGGGAGTCGGGCATTGGATGCTACCTCAACGAATAAGAGTCACATAGAGATGTGATTAGCAAAGTGTTGCTTACCTATGTCACTAATCTTCTAGCAGTGATGCCAAAGCTCACTAGGAGTTAGATGAATATGGATCTTATCCTACAATGTGTCGTTAGAGGGAAAACAATCATTTTACATATTGTGACATATCTTTTATTTGATAGAAGATTAACATAGCATAGTGCTGAACCTTGCATTGTTGTTGTAGATCATGGCACCTACTATAAAGAACACTTCTGTTTTTAATCTGAGATCCATCCTTAGAAGAGAGAAATTGTCTGGAACAAATTTTATAGACTGGTACAGGAATTTGAGAATCGTTCTTAAACAGGAGAAAAATGATTATGTTCTAAAGGAACCCCATCCTGATGAACCAATGAATGATACACTAATTGCTGAAAGACGGGTTTATGAGAAGCACGCCAGTGATTCAGTTAATGTCAGCTGTCTCATGCTTGCCTGCATGTCCTCTGAGCTTTAGAAGCAATATGAGGATAGGGATGCCTACGATATGATCGTGGGGCTGAAGGACATGTTTGAGAACCAAGCACGAACTGAGAGATATAATATCTCAAAGTCCTTGTTTGCGTGCAGGTTGGTGGAAGGCAGTCCAGTGAGTCCTCATGTGATTAAGATGATTGATTACGTTAAGAACCTGGAGAAGCTTGGCTCTAAACATGATAATGATTTGGTCACATATGTGATTTTTCAGTCGCTCCCTGCGAGTTTCGAGCCATTTATCATGAATTTTCATATGAATGACATGAAGAAAACATTGGCTGAATTGTATGGGATGCTCAAGATAGCCGAGAAAAGCCTTAAGAAAACTCCTAGTCATGTGATGATGGTTCAAAAGGAAAGTAAGAAGAGAAAGCGTAAGGGAAAGGCTAAAGCTTTAGATGCGATCTCGAGCTCAAAGTACAATTCGACTGGAAAGTCCAAGTCGGACCCTGCTAGCTCTGACACTTGCCATCACTGCCATAAGCCTGGCCATTAGCGGAGGAATTGCAAGTTTTACTTGGAAGAACAAAAGAAAAAGAAGGGAAGTGTGACTTCCGCTTCAAGTATAAATGTTATTGAAATTTATCTTCCTACTCGTCCAAGTGATTCATGGGTATTTGATACTAAATCAATGATTCACATTTGTAAATCGTTGCAAGGGCTGAAAAGGACTAGGAAGTGCGCAAGAGGCGAATTGGATGTTCGCGTCGGCAATGGTGCAAAAGTTGCTGCGTTGACCGTTGGCGTTTATTCTTTGTCGCTACCCTCAGGATTAGTTTTGGAGTTAAATAATTGTTATTTTATTCTCGCCTTAGGCAGAAACATTATCTCTTCGTCATGTTTAAAGGAAAACGGTTTTGAATTCATAATAAAGAACAAGTGTTGTTCGATATTTTCGAATGGTATGCTCTATGGTGTTTGTCCATTGTTGAATGACTTATATATTCTGAATCTTAAGGACACACATGTTTATAACATTAATACAAAGAAACCTCGACTCAATGATTTGAATCCCACATATGTCTTGCATTGTCGTTTGGGTCATATAAATGAGAAGCGCATGCAGAAGCTCCATAGAGATGGGCTTTTGGAGTCATTTGATTTTGAATCATTTGACACATGTGAGTCTTGTTTGCTTGGCAAGATGACTAAGACGCCTTTCACTGATAAAAGTGAGAGGGCTAACGAGCTATTGGCCATTGTACATACTGATGTATGTGGACCAATGAGTTCTACAGCCAGAGGTGGATTTCAGTACTTCATAACTTTTACTGACGACTTTAGTAGATATGGTTACATCTACTTAATGAGGCATAAGTCACAATCTTTTGAAAAGTTCAAAGGAGTTCTACAATGAGGTACAAAATCATACAGGCAAGACAATTAAATTTCTACGATCGGATCGTGGAGGTGAATATTTGAGCCATAAGTTTAATGATCATCTGAAACAGTGTGGAATTGTTCCGCAGCTGACTCTACCCGGTACACCTCAGTGGAATGGGGTATCCGAGCGGAGGAACCGAACTTTGTTGGACATGGTCAGGTCGATGATGAATCAAACTGATCTTCCATTGTCTTTCTAGGGATTCGCTTTAGAAACTGCTGTTTTCACGTTAAACAGAGTTCCATCTAAATCTGTAGAGAGGACGCCATATAAGATATGGACTGGGAAGCGTCCCGGGTTGTCTTTTCTAAAGATCTGGGGTTGTGAGGCCTATGTAAAGCGTTTGACGTCTGATAAGCTCACTCTCAAATCTGATAAATGCTTCTTTGTAGGATATCCTAGAAAAATCAAAGGATATTACTTTTATAACCGGGAAGAAGGCAAAGTATTTGTCACCCGAAATGGTGTTTTTCTTGAGAAAGAGTTTCTCTCGAAAGAAGTTAGTGAGAGCACGGTGTAACTCGAAGAGGTTCGAGAACCACTAGAAAGTATTCCAGCTCATACTAAACCGTCACTCGACATGTAAGATGTTGCAGAGCCTGTTGTCGAGACACCAGCCCCACGTCGGTCGGAGAGGTTAAGTCGTGCGCCCGAGCTGTTAGCGTTTTTAACCACTAGGCAACGTGACATATTATTGTTGGACAATGACGAACCTAAGACCTATTCAGAAGCGGTGATGGGACCAGACTCTGAGAAATGGCTTGGAGCCATAAGATCCGAGTTAGAATCCATGCGAGAGAATCAAGTTTAGAACTTGGTCGATCCACCTGATGGTGTAAAAACTATTGAGTGTAAATGGATTTTTAAGAAAAAGATAGACGTTGATGAAAATATTCACATCTATAAGGCACTATTGGTGGCGAAAGGTTTCAGACAGATTCAAGGTATTGATTATGATGAAACGTTTTCGCCCGTCGCTATGCTAAAGTCTATCCGGATCATCATAGCAATTGCCACATTTCATGACTGTGAGATATGGCAAATGGATGTCAAGACGGCTTTCCTTAATAGAAACCTAAGTGAGGATGTGTACATGACACAGCCTGAAGGTCTTGATGATCTAGAGAGTGCTGGGAAAGTTTGCATGCTGTAAAGGTTCATTTATGGGCTGAAGCAGGCTTCTCGGAGTTGGAACCTTCGTTTTGATGAGGTAGTCAAAGGGTTTGGCTTCATCAAGAACGAAGAAGAGCCTTGTGTTTACAAAAAGGCTAGTGGGAGCGCACTTGTGTTTCTGGTCTTATATGTAGATGACATATTTTTGATCAAAAATGGTATTCCTATGCTAGATGCTGTCAAGTCTTCGTTGAGAAAAAGTTTCTCAATGAAAGATCTTGGAGAGACAGCATACATCTTGGGCATAAAGATATATCGAGATAGATCGTGAAGGTTAATTGAATTAAGTCAAAGTACGTACATTGATAAGGTATTGAAACGGTCCAATATGCAAAATTCCAAGAAATGTTTTCTGCCAATGTCACATGGTATTTCTCTCAACAAGAGTCAGTGTTCTCCGAGACCTGATGAGCTGGAAAAAATAAGTGCGATCCTGTATGCCTCTGTAATCGGATCCATCATGTATGCCATGATTTGTACACGCCCAGATATTTCTTATGCTCTAAGTGTTACGAGCAGATATCAGTCAAACCCGGGTGAAAGTCATTGGACGGTAGTAAAAAGTATCCTTAAGTACTTAAGAAGAACTGAGGATATGTTCCTGGTCTATGGAGGCGAGGAGGAGCTCGTTGTAAATGGTTACACCGATGCCAGCTTCTAGACCGATAAGGACGATTCGCGATTGCAGTCTGGATTTATGTTCTGCCTCAATGGATGCGCAGTGAGTTGGAAGAGTTCCAAGCAAGAAACGGTTGCAGATTCAACGACAAAAACCGAGTATATTGCAGCTTTGGAAGCTGCAAAGGAGGCAGTTTGGATCAGAAAGTTTGTTTCTGAGTTGGGTGTTGTCCCTAGTGCGTCCAGTTCAGTGGACCTCTATTGTGATAATAGTGGTGCCATTGCGCAAGCCAAGGAGCCTAGGTCGCACCAGAAGTCCAAGCACATACTGCG
>KE371285.1:501452-515503 GCA_000418225.1 Zizania latifolia
TAAGGTTAACTTTACTGCATGATTTTTGGTTTTCCATTGCTAGTCGATATGGATAAACCGTACCAGTTGGTTCAAAATTCAAAATTTATTTTTTTGGAAAATCCAAAAAAAATCCTGTAAATATTAGGTGATTTAAAATGCTTTTTTTGTTTTTTTTTCAAAAATATTCAATTTATAATATTTTTGGAATTCTAGCTTGCCATAGCCAGAATTTTTTTGTTTTTTATTCTTTTTCACAAAAATTGCATTACTACATTTGTAATGCTCTATCATTTAATTAAACTAAAAAACAACAAATATCATATCACATTTTTATCATTGCATCACAATTTTTTTACATTCCTACATTTTTCTAGATTTTTTCCATAATTTTTTTAACGTTTTCTAAATTTCTCTACACTTTCTATGATTTTTTCTATTTTCTATATTTTGAAAAACTAATCAATTTTTTATGCAAACTGATTGGTTATCATAGCTAACTGATTGGTTACCGATAACAAATCGCTCGGTAACCGAAGCAGCAGCCGTTCCAAACTGAGCGGTTACCGAGCGAATTTTTTGGTTCAAAATTTTGAATTCAAAATCTAGAATTTAAATTTTCACCAATTTCCTATGTTATCGACCATACGCTCGTGACAGATTATTGGACCAGAAACAATAAGGGAAAACATACCCATAGTCCCATATCTACAAGACCTGACTACGATCGTATGCGACAGGTAACCATGGTACCGGATATACACTCGTGACTGGTTACCAGACCAAAAGTAGTAGTCGAATCTTCTCCAAGAACACAGGCTTTGTTCGGATTTGGGACATGGTAGAATATGATGGTTCTATTCCTCTTTTTTAAATAGGATCATCCAGAAAAAAAAATCCAGTGCTGGGCCTTACGTGTTGCTCGCGCGGAAGCGTGCTAGTACTTTCTGCTTTGAGATCCAGGAAACGTAATCAGGAGAGCCATGACTTGTGTACGTCTTGTGAGATCGTCCAGTGTGGTAAAAATTCGTGACAACAATTTAGTTCCGTGCTATGAAAATTACTGGAACTGTTGTCATTCAAACCTCCAGGAATTCAAAGGAATTTTCTGAGGACTTTTCACGGGTTTGTTCTAGTAAAAATCATGAAAATTTGTTTGATAATAAGGCGAACTATCCTATGCACACACACAAAAGCCAAGAAGTTTCTGACCAACGTTAGTTTCATGTAAATTTCCTGCAGTAGCTAGTGGCATCTGGACTTCTGGAGGAATGAGCCCTCAGCACCCAGTTCTAAAAGAAGCCACGAATAGGCAGTAAATTCAATTCATGTTGCCAAACATATGAGTAAATTCGGTTCAACAGCATTGTCAAGACTCAAGACAACCTGGGTTGCAATTTCTAATCTCGACAATACTGATCTACAGTTATGAAATACTTCACAATTCTGTATATTGATGGTCTGCTAATCTGTTATATCAATTACATGTTTGAAGGCAAAAGTAACAAATGCAGACTTGCAGGCACAGAATAAAGTCAAACATCAAACAAGATCTGGTGTTTGTTCCTTTTCAGCTTCTTGAACAGGACGGGAGAAAGAGCAGTCAAGTAGGTCACTAATGTCTAATCCTAATTCAGTGAGGTTTTAGTTTTCCGGTACATATTCTTTGAGAAGATCTAGGTCACTGGCCAGAGTTGATAAGTAGCTGATTTATACATGTGCATCAAGAGTACCCCATAACTAAAAGTATATATTAATTCATCAAATTATGCAGGGGAAATGCATTGGTGGTTACAAACAGCAATACAACCTATCATGGTAACCAAATGTGATGGAAGCATTCTGTTCTTGTTCTTACACAAAACAAACATTGAAAATGCAGGCACAGAAACAAAATGTCACATCGGATGAACAAATCAAGTACTGTCAATTCTTGTGTCCCTACTCTTGAGAGTTCACTTGACCAGTACTGAATTGAAGCATAACATCATGCCACATGCTTCTCAAAGTAGTCCACAAGAAAAAAACATATATATGTCAATCATTTGAACAATTACAATGGGAATTCAAGCATAGATCACTAAGAGATGCATATCTCTAACAAATAAAACATATGGCCAACCAACCAACCTTTGCAGTCATCTTGTTATACTGAACAGCATAACATCTGACATCAGAAAATAACATTATGGCACAAATGCCGAAAGATGCCTCATTTATCTATAGAATTACCACGGAAAATTCCAGCGCAGCAAATAGTGCATTTGGTTTTGACATTTGGAATGACAAAATACCAAATGTTAGGAAAATTTGTGTACTGAAGTACAAAGAGCTCTCCAAGCTCTCTAAAACCCCAATTCCATTCTTACAAGTTACAACTTATTGCTTTGTTTATAAATTACAAAATGGAGATCGCATATGCCTCCAAGAACACAAAATGTGAAAATAATTTGCATAAAAACTAACTTTTCTCAAGTTTAAACTCTTCCTTGTAAATAAAACAAAAGTCACATTCTTGTCGAATTATACCGTGATCCATGACCAAAACTACAACACGGATCAGCTTGGAAGGGCAAAATGTATTACCATTGCCGGATTCAGTCAAGAAAGCCGGTTTGCCGGAGAACTGCGTCACGAACGCGGCGGAGGTCGCGCCCCTTGAGCGTACGGCCGGCTCCCTCGAGCATCGAGGACGGATTAGCCGGGGCGCCGAGGCCACCGGCGGACGCGCGCGCCACCATCTCGTGTGGGGGCAGCATAGTGGCGTCCCCACGGAGGAGCTCCTCCTCGTCGTCGTATCCATCTCCTGGTACATCAGCTAGCTCGTCCCACCCGCTCCTTCGCGGCGGCTGCGGCGGCCGGACGGGCACCTTGACGGGAGCCGATTGGTGGTACGGCATCGCGGGGGCCAGCTCCGGATTCCTCGTCCTGGGCGCCAACGGGATCGCGCGCGCCGGGGACGTAGGCGACTGGGCCTTTGTGGATGACGCGACCGCCTCCGCCGCGGCGATGGTCGCCTTGCGGCGGAGCAGCGCCCCAGCTGCTCCGGCAGAGGCCACAGCCGGGCCCCCGCCCCCGCCGCCGCTTCCAGGGATCCTCCTGTCCCCATCGTGCAGCGCGGCGAGGAGCCCGAGTTGTCCGCGAGGGACGCGGGCCGGGCTCTTGGAGGCATCGGGCGGCGGAGGGTCCGACGACGGGGCCGGCGGGAACAGGAGGTCCCCCTCGAGGAGCTCGTCGCCCGCGGTAGGGGAGGTGGGGACAGACGGGGAAGGGAATGAGAAGATGCCTAGGAAGCCGTCGGTCGGCGGCGAGCGGCGCGGGCGGGCGGCTGCGGCGGCGTCCATCGGGTCGGCGTGGGTCCCCCTCCGCTCCGGCGATGGCCGGCGGTGTCAGGAGGTGGGGCTGCGTCCGAGTGCTTGACTTTTTAGAGCATCGTGGGGGCTTTGCGATTCTTATACTAGGCGGCCCAGTTTGGATCGCTACCGATAGTAGAGATCACCCATGGGAAGGGCAATTATGGGCTTTAATGGGCCAAATCGAGTAATTAGGCTGTAAGAAAGCCCATTCTAATTGTAGCGATCCGGATGGTTTGGATCGCTACCATTATTAGCGAGCCGATTTCCGATGGGCCTATGGGCCCAAAGATAGGTAGAGTGGATTACAGGAGTGGACTTGACTGGACTTGCGCGCGCTGATAATGTTGGGCCGGATAAAAGCCCATATTTCTGTAGCCCGTTTTGGATCGAGATCGACCGATCGACGGTAGCACTAGCACCCATGTCGGTTCCATTTACGGTAAAGATACTTTATCCATTCTAAAATGTAATTAGAGTTCAAAATAAACCATAAATATTGAAAATTAATATTTATAAAAGATATCAAATACTTGATTACTTATTAGTTTCCTCAATAACTTCTGCGCATATACTTGCCAGTTACGAATCCCGAGGAGAGTAATATGATTTATTAATTATTTTCTTAATATTTATGTCCAAACATAAAATTAGCTATATTTTAGGATATATTTTAGAACGGTTAAAGTAATAGAGTTCAAATTATTCGTCATGTTCTGCTCGTGGGCTGTGTATAGACATACATTACTATCTGACGAGTATATAGATATAGGGGTAAGGTTTATTAATATTTATAGCATCCGTTTAACAGTATATATATAAACTCCATTTTAATTTAAATCTATAGCATAATTCCTTCTTACATCTATAAATTTATAATTAATCGGATATGCTCGCCGATAACAAGTATCCACAGTAGATAGATATTGTCCTAATTTTCGCTATTACTAGGTGCCAGTCTGTCTGGCTGTATTCATTCCATGCTGCATGCCTGAATTGGAAATTAGCCTGCCGGTTTCTTGCATCCTACGCCTTCCTCTCCCGTCTTCCCCCAACCACCGCCTTCGAGCCGAACCACGCCGCTGCGCCGCAAAACTCGGAGCACGCGCGCGCACGACTACTCGACACAAGCTCTCGCCGCGAGAGTCTTGCGCGCCACGTATCGCCGTCGTTCGGATACGGGCGGCTCGATCATGGCGGAGGATGGGGATCGCAAGGACGGGAGCTTCGTGCCAGTGGGCGTCAAGTTCCGTCCCACCGACATGGATTTCCTCAGCATCCTCAATCTCCTGCTCGACGGCCGGAGTCCGCTCCCCGGTCGTCTCAGCGTCATCTTCCACGAAATCCGGGTGCTCGAATTCCACCCCGCCCCGCTCTACGGTCTACACTGCCTCTCTCTCTCTAGATCTCTCTCGTTGTCTCTTTCTTCTCCGGCAACGGCTGGGTGAGGCCGTTCGGCAGGGGTTTTGATTCGGATGGATTGGAGGGCATGGTTTGGGCAGAGACTTACGCGAAGGACGAGGAGGACGGCTACATCTACTTCTTCAGCTCGAGGGAGTTGAGGCGGGCGGTGTGGGTAGGGAATGGCGCCGGCGCGTGGAAGGTCACCGGCAACAACAGCAAGACGGTCTACGGCGTGGACGTCGTCCAGAAGCGCAACTTCGTGTTCTACCAGTGCAGGTTCGACGGCGACAAGGAGCCCATCAAGACCAACTGGGCCATGCACGAGTTCACCAGGATCATCGGCCCCCAAGACAGGGTAAATGAATCAATCCACATTACGTGATTACGTTTTCTTGCATTGTAATGATCCCGCAGGAGCCAGGAGCATTCATCGAATGAATTGGGATGCAATTTGTGCTATCTTGTGTTAAACTTTGTGAACTTTGGCCAAGGTGGCGGATCTTGCTGTGTACCGCTTATACAAGGAGCCAGAAGCTGGCGACGTTGCCCCGAGCATGGACGAGCCGTCCGCGGCGGCGCCACCGCTGGGCATGGCCGGAGGGACGATGGACCAGGAGAACGTGGGCTTTACCTCACAAAACTGGCATCAATATGCCTACGGCTCCGCGGCGCCGCCTTGGTCTAGCAGCTGGGCACTGCCGAGCGCTCCGGGGCCTAGCAGCTGGGCACCACCGACCGCGCCGGGGTACTACGGCTACAGCTGGGCACCAATGCCGCAGATCACTACGAGCCCACCTGAGCAGAATGCGCCGGTGCACAATACCTGGCAGGCCGCCTACGCCGAGTTAACGAACACCCTGGCGCCACCCGCCGCGAACAACCAGCTATGGCCGCCGCAGAGAACCGAGCCCTACTTCGAATACGGCGTCTTCGAGCATGAGGATGGGCAGGTGCCGGAGGATGGGACGGCGGCGGCGACGATGATCGAGGATAACAGCGGCAGCGTCGATAATGCCTCAGATGCAGGTGACGGCAGCGGCAGTCAGAGACCATGCAAGATCCAGCGAATTAACTAGCCATGCATGTAGATGTACTTAATTAGGCCCCGTTTCGAACACTTGAATTTTGATTTTTTTTTTCCCGACTAGTTGGCTGCTTCTGATTGATCCGACAAATCTTGGTCAAATTCTTAGTGTTCAACTTTATACTCTTGCTGAGTTGCTGATACCAGTGGGGTTATTACTTTACTGGTCAAAATTTCACTGCAATTTTGTACGAGTAATCGTACGTGATTGTCTTTTGCTGCTTTACGATGGCTTGCTGTTTCAGAATTGCTTGGTATAATAACTGGTCAGATTCTTAGATATAAATGTTCGATAGATGAGTGACCCTTTTTCCCACATGGGAGAAAAAAAAGGATTGAATTGACATTCATAAGTTTGCTGAGGTGTATGGTAAAATAATTGTTTTTGGGATGCTGGGTGTTCATAGTCCAATAATTTACTATTAAACAAAATTCATGATCATACCAAAATTTTATTTTAGGACAAATTATTAAATGAAGTTTGACTTTTTTTAAACCAAACCGTTCTAACTTGACTAAATTTAAAGAAAATATTAACACAAATTCTATGATAGATTTAACCAAACTAATTTGATGTTATATTTGTTGATATTTTTTTTTATAAAATTGATCAAAGTTATGTTTGATTTAAAAAAAAATCAAATGCCAAACGGCGGGGTTACTACTAGACTAATTATGATTAATAGTTATGTCACTAATTATAATTATTATCTAATGATATATTTTTATGTTAAACATAAACCGCCAATAATCTCTTATATCTTTTCAGAATGCTCCTCGATACGGCACTGCTTTGGATCTTTTCAGAACGCTTCTCAAGACGGCACTGCTTTGGCTGAGGATTTGTGCCGAGGGATGGCAATTGGCATGTACGGGTAGTGCTTATTTTATTAATGGATAAAAATACATGCTCATACTCATTGTTCGCTGACGTCATATACTCGTTTACCCATAAAGCAGAACTGAGTAATAGTGCAGCCACATAGAGAGGAAGGAGAGGAGGGGCCAACGTTAGGCCTAGGACCAACGCGGAGGCCGACCGGAGGGCGGCATGGGGGACGACACGAGATGGCGCGGGGCAGGGCGGGGCGGCGTGGACCGACATGGGGGAGAGAGGGCTAGCGGCTGGCTTGGGTAGAAGGAGGAGAAGGAACGGAGATAGAGGGGGTTGGCGGCTAGGTGGGTTGAAGGAAGGAGAGAGAGAAGAGAGATGGAAGAGGGCTAAGGTTTGAGATTTATTTTTATATTCAGCATAATCGGGTAAACGGGCGAAACCTGTCGGTATAAAATCAGGAATAAACCTGACCCTAATAGTGTTTTTACCTGTAGATAATTAGGTAAACGGGTGAAATAGGTATGGGTAGTCAATACCCATACCTGTACCTGTTTACCCATCAGATATGAAACCAGAAACAGATCCGACCTTAATAGATTTTTATTTGTGGGTAAATAGGTAATTAGGCACGATCGCCATCTCACACGGGCTGCAGCTTTGGTGATTCAAACCTGGGCTGTTTTTTTTCTCTCGTCCTATTATTTCTATCTAGGCGTATGCACGAAGTGGAAGCTAAAGGAATTATATCAAGATGCTATTATCAGATAAATGTTCTATCGTTCACAGAGCATTTGAAGGAGATCAGTTTTCATTTAGGACGCTCAAATGACGTGCTTCAGGTAACCAGCAGATAGAGTTTGCAGCTGCATGTAGATTTCTTATATAAGTCATTCTACATTTATACATAAGAATTAAAAAATCAACACAATAAATTTTGTTACTCATTTATTCTGCTTTGAAAAAGATAAGTTTATTTATGAGAGATGTATCATTTATTTAATAAGAAAAAACATAGAAAAGATAAAAAAAGTGATTAAAAATTCTAAAACAACTTGTATTTGGAAAAGGTTAAAACGAATTATATACAAAATCAGAGGGAGTAGATCCCAAGCTTTATTGCTCTTGAAACAATCTTAAATCTACTCATCCATAGGAAAACACAGAAAGCTATGACGGCAATGACACTCTTAACAGCTGCCAACAGTTGCCATGAAACATCATGCATTGCATAACAGCATTCAGCTAAACATCAAATGGAATTTACAAAGGTACAGGTTTAGCTGAATATACATCGCAATATGTGCCGAATTAAAAGGCCACCTGACCGTGTTGTATGGCTGATTGGCTGATGATAAACGATGAATATGGCTGCTTTCCTGGTAGAAACATCTTATCAGGAAGTGCCCACAAAGAAGGCGCTCCATTCACCATCAATTTGGAATAATACCTACTGAACTCTCCGATATCGCCTCTTTCAAAATTTTGAATCAGCTAGTTGTTGAGAAAGCCGAGTCCTTGCTATTCCCATGTCAATGTGAGTATCCGGCCACTGAGTGGCAGTGTGGCACTTGCAATTGAATGGACATGCCCAACAGGCTAGTCACTGCACAGTGCACATACAAGCAATAAGATATTTGTGATGAGCAAATGGACTAAAAAATGATGCCTTCCAAACATACTTCATGATTTCTATTGCCAGATGTGAGCAAAACATTGCATTTTACTCATTTCCCAAACAGCCTCAATGCGAGTGCATAAACATCCTTCTTCCTTGCTGATGTAGCTTCAGTGACCATTTTCACTGCCTATAGTTGACAAACACTAGTTCAGAAACAAAGAAAATAAGATGTGATTGTATGAACAGCACTGTAATAATGAAAAAAAATATGTGTTTTAAAAAAACGGAAACCAAAACATTGTTGAAGACTTGAAAGGCATCAACGAATTGAGTTGAATATGCACCGCTGAGAGAGGATGTCCCTGTGTCATCAATTCTCTGAGTTCATGCTCAAGGAAATCCTCAGATGGAGTTTCATCATCTGAAATTAACTTTCCCTCTATGAGCACTGTAATTTCTCCCTTTGGCTGTCGAGTTGCAAAGGCTTCATTTGCTTCACCAATAGTTCCTCGCCAAAACTACAAGATATATGCCAAATTCAGGATGGAAAATAAACAGAAAACATACATTATGAGTTCACCATGTAGCAAATATGACGCAGAAGAATTTGGAGTACATATGATACAGATAATTCAGTGTAACTAAATGTTACTAAATGCACGAAAGAGACTGGATATGTTATTTGACTTCCTGTTGCTTTAAACAGACTAGTTAATACCAAGTACAGATTGGCCAGTTGTACTTTCAATAGGTTCAACAATGTAACACCAGAAATGACAGCAGAACAAGTTAAGAGTGCCTGTCTACAGTGGGTCTGAGGTATTTTATTTTATTTGAAGAAACATCAGGGGCATTTTATTTATTTGAAGAAACAACTGGTGTATTTTATTTCATTTGATGAAACAGCTGAAGTATTTTATTGCTTATTGAAGATTGTAATGTGAAATTATGAACAGAACAATAAATTGATGATTACCTCTTCATGTAATTTTGTTATCTCCCTTGCAATAACACATGACCTGAATATCAACACATAATCAAAAAAAGATCAACATATAAGGCATAAGGCACACATAACACATTAGCACCATGATATTTCATCAAGAAAGCGCACACAAAAAGAAAGAGCACAAATGTAAATATCCTGTATTTAAATATAAATAAAGCTGCACATACAATGATTACTAATTGCAACACAATTCTTTCGCATTTTACATATGTGCAGGACGTAACGACTGATAAAGTGCGGTATTTCTGTTGTTTATACACTACTGTAATTTCTAACAATAAATTTCCAGATCATGTAATAAGCAATGATATGCATGGGTCAGAGAGTATCAGTTACCTAGAATCACCAAATAACGAGGCAGCATCAGCAAGAAATTGATGAATTCCATGGGGAGGAACATAGAATATTTGTGTTGCAGCTTCACGAGCAGAAATTTCAAGCCTTTCTTTTCTTGACCGAGAATGCTTTGGTAAAAACCCAACTAGAAATGAAAAATTAGAAAAAAAAAACCTCCAAAAAAACCATCACTGTTCATAAATAAAGTGAGTATAGCATCATTTTGTTTTACCAAACGTGAATTCGTCAGTTGGCAAACCCGACGCAGAAAGAGCAGCTATTGCAGCAGATGGGCCAGGAATGGGGATAACAGGGATTTTCTCAGTAGCACATAGTCTAGCCTGTAAACAATAATACAGCATTGGACATTTGGACTTTTAAAGAAAAAAATCTCTGGTGCTTTTCATTGCTAACAATAAGTACTATCAATTAATTGATGGCGCATGTAGAATGTACTTCAACAATATTGTAATGTCCCAGGGCAAAATCACTATTATACCACTATTCTAGTATTCTTTGGCTCTTTGCTTCTTCATGTGTTAAGGGACTCTGAGCATGATGTAGTATTATAACAGATTACCAGTTTCATGCCAGGATCACTAATTCCAGGAGTACCAGCATCACTGATCAGCGCAATTGCTTCCCCTTCATGAAGTCTCTTTAAGATATTAGGCTCTCTCTCACGCTCATTGAACTTATGAAAGCTGAGCTGCAAGTTTACAGTTTAGATTATAAGTTCACCAGTCAGCATCACACAACATGGTGCAAAGTACACTTGTGATTCATGAGCGTAAACGCAAGTACGCAGACAACTTACAAGAGGTGTCTTGATATTATAATGTTGAAGTAACTTTCCAGAATGCCTTGTGTCTTCTGATAGTATCACATTTGCACTTTTAAGGACACGCAATGCCCTGCAAAAAGAACCATCAGAGAGCTTAAAGGATCATGTTTCAGGAAACTAGCGAGCATTCCAATAATCCAATTACAAGCCACTAGCACAAGGGGGAGGCTCAGGGTCGAGACAAAAATAATTAGATTTTTTGTAAAACAGAAAGCATGTCATTCCTTCTAACCTCCTCACAGTAAAAGTTAAGAGGTTTGTTAATTGTTAAAATATAATAATTGATTAATTGATGTTAATTATGGCATTGTGCAATCAAACAAGTAAACTAAAGATGTTTTCTGTTGGGATTTCAGTAGACCATTGCTTCATTGCTCCATGTCCTCTTTTATTCTAAAAGGAACATGGTTTGGACTCTGATTGCCTATTCAAAAACTTTGGTGAGAGTTTACAACACATTTTAGTCATAGAAAGCACAATATGTTGGCTACTTTTTTTAGAAAAATGAAATATGCCATTTCCACTTCCATGGTCCAGATATACCCTTATTTAGCCACTAGGCATCGTGCCATAGCTACAAAATTTAGAAGATGTTTCATAACATAAGGTAACATCGAAGGCTTGAAGCATCAGCTTAATCACCAAGCACTTTTCCATGCATAAAAAATTATGTATTGAGCCCATAACAGATTAAAATATGAATCAAATATACCTTAAGGTGATATCCTCAAGATTCCCAATTGGCGTTGCCACAAGATAAAGTCCAGAATCCAAACCCTGTAGATTGTAATGGATCAACAACAAGCATCACAAAATAGTCATGGACAATCATATTGACTAAGATGCACATATTCCCCATAAAATACAGTAAGAAAGATATACAGTTATTGCGTTATAGCTCAGACAGAAGACACAAACACATGCACAAAAGTAACGTTTCAAAAGAGAGTAGTTTCTGCTCTTTCAATTTTACTTGAGAAGTTCCACATGGTCCACAGGCACAAGTTATGCGTCCAGACGTCCATAAACATTATAAGAACATAAGTTTGCAATTTGTCACAAAATAATGCATGACAAACACGCTTTTCTTATTTAATTGCAAAATGTCTTAAATACTCAAAAATCAAAATTATTCCTTTCGCATAACCGATTGTTATAATTCTACAGCCCAACCAGATGCACTAATGCATTGTTCTGAAACTACTAAATTTTCTAGCTCTTCTGAGGGTCTATTTGGGAAGCTGCTAATAGCCAAAGCTACTCTTATAATCTGAAATTCTAGAGCCAGATTATAAAAATCAATAACAACAAAATTTAAAAATAAATTAGAATCTAGAAGCTGAAAACATCAGTTCTTTATATTCTCGCTAGATAGATAGTGACCAGCTGCCGGATCAGGCCCTCAAGGCCTCAACTGTACGCACAGCGAAACCACCAGACCCCACCCCAAACGACACATTCCACAGGTACCGGTAACAAAATTTGCAGCAAGTAACGAAGCATAAGAGGTGGGACTAAGGAAGATGGAGAGGCCACCGGTTCCGAGGCGGGGGGCTCCGGCGAGCTGCTGGAGGCGGCCGTGGAGAGGCGGTGAGCGAGCGGAGCAGCGACAGTAGCGAGGCGAAGAGGGGAGGGGAAGCTGCGGGGTATCGTTGGGGTTAGGGCGAGGGCTTGGAGGCAGAGCAGCGACGCCATGACGGCGGCCGCGGCGACGCGGGGAGAGGGAGGCGAGAGTCGCCGTTGTGCAGCGAGAGGGTTGGAGAGGGGCGATTGTGGTTAGCTTAGCTACCGTTAGATCCAATCCGGACGGTTGATGTGGACTTATGATGATTTTTTTGTCTCCCCGATCTCCCAGATAATCTGAACTATTAGGGTCATTTTTTTCATTAAAAGAAACTTGATGTTGATTGTTGCTTAGGGTGATTAGCTATTTGTGTTGTATTTGGTTGCTTTTAGAAGGTGAAACCGTATATTCTATTCTGGACGAGTGAAAGCTGGATGAGTAGAGTCGTATTTAAAAAAAAAATGTTCGGTTGGTTATATCTGAAACCGTATAAGCGGATACATGTATGTTGATTTTTTGTTTGATATGATAAATCTAAGGTTGTATGAGCGGATATAAGTTAATTTTAGTGCAACTGATAAATGAGCCTTGTGCTACAGTAGTTGAATCACATCGTCTTGGATGCAAGTGAGGCTAATTTGAACGTGTATGTGGATATAGATTGAGACCGTATTCTTGAATTCGTAGATATAAGCTAAATCCACTCGTGTGAACAACCAAACACATAAATCTGCTACGGTGCTTGAATCCCACGAGACTTATCATATATTTAGGCGCGGATTTAACTAACCAAACACACCCTATTTCCAAACTTTCTGTTGCTAGTTCATATTTTTATTTTTAAATCTGCTGTGAAATATAAAATTTATAATTTATAATCGTTTACAATTAGAATCCTAAGCGAGGGTGACACGATGGGTGAAGCGAGGACGATGCCAGCAGATCGAGCGATGGGCCGATGGCGGCATCGGTGGATCGAGCGGAGGATGGCTTCTGTCATCCTGTGTTTGTTTTGCTTCTATTTGACTTGATCCTAACCTATCTTTCGATTTTTATTCGTCTGACAATTCGATTAATCTGTATGACAGTTTGATTAATTTGTCTCACAGCCGATTAATCGACAAAAAATCGTCCGACCGATTTCTTCACTGATCAGACCCTAATTGACGCGGTGCCATACTAATTTAAAAAGCAAATACACCAAATTATAAAGAAGCTGTTTGTTTGTTTCAATGAGAGAGTTCACCAAGATTTTCTTCAAATATTTCATTTTTTCTCATATCGAGTTAATAAATTTATCAAGTTGAAATTAAAGTTTCATCAAATCTAGACTTGAAATATCTTTAGAATAAAATTTGATAAGTTTAATTGCTTTCATGAAAACTATGTTGTTGTCTTCTATATTTTTGCCATTTAGAAAAAATACCTCAAAGTTATTTCAGAATCTACAGCTCAACTAAACATATAAATGGCATATTTTTGTCTTGGGAGTAGTTTTCTTCTCTTTTCGAGAGAGGAAGTAGCTTCCTTTTTGGAGAGGATGTTTTGGTAGCGAGGTAGAATAATGCATGTTTACTGTACATTCAAATATTCCAATGCCTCGAGAAAAATTAAATTGGGCCCAAAAAGCCCATGGGAGAAACAGAAAAGATCCTAACCAGTGGGCTCCTCAAGCCCATTGATCCCTGTTCGGATGGCCCAAATTCCGGCTCATCCACCTATTTCGGCCCATCATACCTCAAATGGGCTGGAATTTCCAACGCCTCGTTTGGATGAGCCGGGATTGAGCCTGGCCTGGCCTTGTTCGGCGTTGGCCGAAACTACTATCCCATCCCAGAAAATAGACCTGGATTTTGGCCTGTTCGTTTGGTGGGCCCACGCCAAACCAGGCCTAAGCAAACGGGCTGTGTGGGCCCATCCCAGAAAGGCCCAAATTTGTAGGCCCATAAACCCAATCCTGACGCGGCCCATTTTTCGTTTGATTTATATTTTCGTTCATGCGGGCGTCTCGTCTCCTCGTCAAAA
>KE371285.1:536056-566043 GCA_000418225.1 Zizania latifolia
CGCGCGCGCTCTATCTCTCACCCTCTACCCTCGTGCACGAGCAAGCGATGCGAGCTCGCAAGTCGCAACGGTTCGCGGCGGGGATCGCCAGCCCCATTTCTGCTGGGTTCGCGAAGTTTAGGTTCGTTGCTTAGCTGGAGAGCGTCCTCCTTGTTGGTCTAATAATCGCGTGGACTGCATTTATCGCTGGAGTCTTTGAGGGGTTTTCTGTTTTCAATGCTTGTTGTTTGTTTTGACGCGTCGCCGGCGTCGGTAGTGGTGGGGTTGGAGTTGTTCATGTTTCCGTGGTTCCCGTGTTGGTTTAAATCCCAGGTCTTCGGTTCGGATGGTGCGCAATGATGCTGCTTGACAGTTGAGAGCAAGCTGTAATAGGGGCTAAGCTGATCAGATGGCCCTTTGCTGCGATTAAGCTTCAGAGTACAGTTCACACGCATTTTTTTTGTGGGACTATTAGGCTCCCGATGGTTGAATCTTGTTGTGCTGTTTCAGTGTCCAAGTATCATTGAACTCTTGATTTGAGTGTCTCTTTGTGGGTTGATACTTGATATCCAACGAAATTTTGCCGGAACATTTCGCTCGGTCTTGTCCTAAAATTGTAGGAGTGTGTTCGTTATTCAGCTTGTTCTCACTGTTATTTATCTTTTTTGATGCTTCATTGCTACCAGGAATGCTGGGATGAAGACACGTTCTGATAAGAAAGAGGTTACTGTAACAATTGGCAAACCTAACAAACAAAAGGACAATGAAGTGATTGGGAGAACGCTAGAACAAGGCATTACTGGCAATGAAGAGTGTGGTGGTACCAGTTGTTCTGCTGGCGAAGATAGGTATCCTGGTTGGCCTGGAACCAGTGTCTTCAGGATGCTAATTCCTGCAACTAAAGTTGGGGCAATAATTGGCCACAGAGGAGATAGGGTTAGAAGACTGTGTGAGGAATCAAAAGCATCCATCCGAGTAATAGGTGATCACTTTGGTGCTGCAGAGCGAGCTGTAAGTTCTCCATATAGCTGAGTCTTTAGGATCTTCAATGATCGTCTAAAGGATGTCCCACTACTATTTACTGTAGAATGCATTTTCCGTTCTTTTTTTTGGCGATGGTGATCTTTTTCCTTTCGGTATGAAAACCAAATTAGGTATCTTCATTGAATACTGCTAGTCCCATTTCATGGTATCCGTCCACAAACAATACTGTGGGGTTTCTTTTATGGAAATATACAAATGATTCATGATTTGGTTGACATTATCAAGTATCAAGTAGCATACCAGAGGATGCCTATAACATTTGCTTATCCTGGATACAGACAGATTTTTTGTTTGTAGCATGTTTTGTCAACCCACTAGTATGTCATTCTATGAGCAAATCGGTCAGTACTAATTCAGTGATTCTTCTTTCATTTTTAACGCTTAGATCGACAGTGTCCCATTATGTTTTTAATTGTGTTAAACCTGAATCACATTAACTTGCTTTCATGGTAACTGAAATATAAGCACCCTCCTTTCTGTCTTTGTACTTTGGATTCCTATGTCTCCTAGTCTTTATCAACATAATCATTTATGTTTCAGTTCAATAAGCGGTACAAATTTCCCCAAATTTATTTTGCATGTTTCCTTGAAAGGTAATCATTTTTGCAAAGGAACAGCCTGATGAACCAATACCTCCAGCCATTGATGCACTACTAAGAGTATATATGCATATAATTGATGATGATGGTGTAGATGTGAGATCTAATAATATGATTGTGGCACGGATTCTTACAACAAGTGAACAGGCAGCAAGCCTTATTGGCGATCAGGGTTCAATGATAAAGTATATCAAGGAAGCTTCTAAAACCAACATCCATGTCCTTGGTACCTTTCTTACATTGATGTGCCTTTCGGAACCACTGGTTCCTTCTATTGATAATTTGGTATCAGTGATTTCCATATATATAGATTTGGGTCTTTGGATAACACACTAGCGCATCAATAAGCTATGGAATTTCAGCTTACTGAAGCACACAGTTACTCATGTTGCTTGGCAACTCTATTGCAGTGAAACTAATGTTCTGAAGCATACATTGTTGTTTTGGCCCTATCATGGAATTAAATGGACTACTCCATCAGCATATTCTGTCAAACATGTTTACACTGGTTAATTATAGGCTGAAAATGTACCTCTGAAATGTAGAATTTCTGTAGCACTATTTTTAGTGATGTGTGTACATGTTGTCAGGTATCAATAATTCTTATGTGTTCAGAAAGTGTTGGTCTTACATATCTTCCCATTAGGTTCTCAAGAAGCCTATCACTTCAATGGTTACAGAGCAAGCAGAGAAGTTTAATATACACAATGAACAAAAATTATGTTACTAATTAACTTAATTCTTTGAGTTTTATCTAGAAATATGAAAAATGAAAAAAATAAGTAACAGTTTTAATCATGACTTAATCAAAACTACAGAATGCATTATCTGTTTAATGTGATGAAGCATTGTTATAACTGCATCCATCAATTGGATATAAAATGGGTTTCCTTTTTATTTTAAATTCAAAAGTTTTAATTATGATTGCCCTAAATGGCATTTGGTGATGTGCAATTTCAGTATCTAATACTTTCATATGCTGTTGTTTCGTTCATTTCTCCATCCTTCAGTATATTCTTTAATTAGTGCTTCATTCCTTACATTTCTTGACTGTGTAGACAGTGACTTGCCACCTGTTGCACTTGAAGAAGATATGATTGTTGAAATATGGGGGCTGCCTGCAGGAGTGCATAAGGCATTGAAACTTGTTGCTTCTCATCTAAGAAAGTACCTGGTTGATCGAAGTGTCATCCCATTGTTTGACCCCCATGTAAGTGCCACTGTTTTGGACATTAGTTATTTTACTAGCATACTGAAACAGTGTATTTTTGCCCTTGCGGCATTTAATTTTGAGGAACGATTTTCTTCAGGTGCCTATTCCAATCTCACACATGGATATGCCCCCATATCACTACAGTGAACATCCTGAGGGCCTTCGGCATGAAGCTAGTCCAGGCTATTACTCTGTGCATGCTGAAGATTTTCAACTTGAACCCCCATGGATTGATACTTGTCATTCAAGGTATCCTGTGGAAAATTTTCCTCATCCTGACATACTTGAATACAGACAAGAAGTACCAATATTTTTTGGAAGAAATCATTCAGTTACACCTCCACACCATGGACATGAAGCAGAGGCATATTTATCAGCTCCTATGGAATTATGTTTGCATCACAACCTGAATGCATATGGATGGCAAGCAACTCCACCAATTGGTCCATCATATACCGTCGAAAGAATACGCTCCCTTATATCTGTGCATGGACGACAGGCACATCCACTGAGGCAGACATATCAATCGACTAAAATGGGAAAACATCCAGGCTTGGGGATATCTTTGTATGGAAGTGACATTCATCCAATCAGGGTATCTACATCATCTTCTACTGAACTACCCCCATCTCCTGTTATTTCTGTTACTGAACTACCCCCATCTCCTGGTCTTTCTACACATAAATGGCAAGTATCTCCATCCTCGAGGATGTATCCATCAGCTAATGTGGAAAACCTTCTACACTGTCGTGTTTCTGCATGCGCTCCAGAAGATCTGCCACATGTGGCTGTGGCTTCGTTAACTAATCAATCTCCAGCAGCAACTTCTCAGGTTTGTATGGTTTCTATCATAGTTTCTTTCTTGCTGACAATGTTTTGATTGTAAAGTCGCCATTATTTACTATCTATTTGCTGTTTGACAGGTTATAATGAGGATGCAAGTTCCAATTTTCTATGCTGAAGCTGTAATTGGCCCAACTGGTGCACGTATTGATTACATTCGCCATGCGAGCAGGTCAAGCATAGTGATAAAGGATCTTGAGGAGAGTGCAATGTCTATTGAGATCACTGGAACTGCTGCAACAGATGTTCAAATTGCAGAGCAGCTGATAAAGGTAGATGTGGTTCTCTAAGTAATTCATCGTATTTTTGTTGAAATGACTTCTCTAAGTAATTTTATTGTACTTCTGTTAACACACCAACTTATCTTTTAGACAAGGCTCTCCTGGATTGTTAAGCAAAAACTTATAAAATATTTTAACAACTCTGTGGTTAACATAACATGACCACAATCCTTTCTTTTGTGAGTATTGTTTCTATTTATTGTAAGCATAGGTCAGTACCTAGTGTTCACTCGTATTTACATATTGGATGGCTAATTAACGGTGTAAGATTCCATGTATCTGGAAACAGACCACATACTGTTTTTTTTACCGAATGCTCGCTAACCAAGTGTAGTTGCATGGACAAACAGGTTCGAGGCTCTTAATTCATTGACATGCCTGAACGTTGACCTGAATAACAGCTCACAGCTCAGTACTCTTGAAAATTTGACTAATGGGTACTGTGAAACGGTTGCCACTCCTGTTTGCTTGTTTGGCATCACACCTTAGTTTCTGCAGTTTTACCACTATTATGCTAAGAGCCTGCAGCTATAACATGTATTTCACGGTTTTCCCTGTTTGCCATACAAACATCAATTTTGCCCTATCACTCTCCTGACCATTGTTTTCTCCCCCAGAACTTCATGGCTGAAGCTGCCGCTGCTTCCCCTGGTCACAATTTCGACTTCATTCCATCACATTTGCCAACACCAAGATCGCCAGAGCCAGATATTCCAATTACAACACTCGCTGGCAGAGCAAACGGTTTGACAGAACAGCGCCTGCAAGCCATTTACTGAAAGTTTCCAACAGGGTTCTTTTTCTGCACATAGTCCCTACACCGGCAACACAGGAAATTCTGCGATAGTACATTCAGAGAGTTTTGGTATCCATCCATAGATGATTCTATTGCCCCTTTTTTGACCCCCCAAAAATTATATCTAAATTGTCTATTAGCCTTTTCGCCATTGACTCATCCATGAGTTGGAAGTCTGAGCTTATGCTATAGGAAAGCAAAATTTTGGTTGATTCGGGGTAAATGCTGTACAAGATATGTGCCCCCAGATGCTTGAAAAACTGTTATAGTGTTATTGTTACATGCCAACATATTGATATTATCTACAAACTGAAAGTTTTATTTCCTGAGACTTTAACATGTATTGATGTATGAATGTTAAAGCTGCTGCCAATTGATGCTCGGGTGTTGCATGCATAGCGTAGCTTGCAATGATCTAATTTTGTTTCTGCCGCTGTTGCCTGCACCTTCCTGTTGTGTGGCCATGCTTGAATCTCTCGCCTGCCATGCAGACATTACAAGGGGAAATGCCGGGTTTAGGCCTTCTTTGGAATAAAGTTATTTTAAAGGAATTTTAGATAATTTAAACTAAATCCTATGAAAATTTATACGTTCCAAAAGAACCATATTTTAGAGGAGAGCAAGGCAGACATTCTGTTCCTCCTTTCTCTCCTCTATTTGCTCCGGCGTAGAGAGAGGGAGCCATTTGCCTCCTCTCAATCTTTCTGCTGATTCTTCCCCACAAATCTTTACGCTTTTTTCGGTCAATTTTACCACCGTACGATTTTGTTCTCGATTTGGTGGTCATCTGGGCAATTTGGACCTTATTCCTGGCCAAAATAAAGTTCAGCGTCGGTATGTTCCACTGCTCTATGTATGTGTATATATGCATTCTTTAAATTCCTTAACGGAGCATTTGAACTTAATCTTGTACCGACGCGAATTCTGGGATGTGACTTGTAATTACACTGCTGAAACTTTTTCTCAGAGATAATTAGATTGTTTTTCCTCAGTTATAACCGGTGAAAAAAATTGGATTCCTGCTCATATTTCCCTCATTTTAGTCTGAACAGATCAGGTGTCTTGCTGCAAGAAATTCCTTTCTGGACCGTCCTGAAAATTCCAAAACCCTATGCTAAACTCTAAACAGAGCAAGATAAGATTTGAGAGGGTAGATATCTCACGGGTGTGTGCAGAAAACAAAACATCAAATAAATTAGATATTTTATGTGACTGTATAACTTAACCTAGGCTACGAACATAAAGAAAATTAAATCACATCTAGAAAATATACATAATGTACTTAGCCTAACTTGAGCGCTCTAGAATTTGGAGCATATACAATCGTACACCTCGCACTAACAGGTATGTACCTTTGTAGCTATTGCATTGGCAGCATCAACGTTCCATCCATTTACCTTCTGCGCAAACAGCTTATTGGAAGATCAAAATTTCTTCTTGTTGCAATTAGAACCAAGATTCAACGTCTGCTCCCATCATCAACCAAGCAGTAAAATTTGGGTGCCTTGAAAGCTGCATTGAGGAACCTGCACGTGATTTTTTGAAGCACATTGATCATCCATGGCTGCGAAAACCCGTGCAAGACCCTAGGACTTCTGGAAGAGATTCTGGTCCGTGTTGTCTTAATGCTTGCAGTTAGCTTTTTGCCCGAAAATCATGCTCTATGTTGTTGCTGCAGTAAAAAATGATGATTTGTCCTATTACAATGACCTTCCTAATTATGTTGTCATTATATGCCAATGACACGTGAGATCTGAGCTGATGAGTCAAGTAGTTCGGTTCAGATTTTATCTTTTTCACGCGAGAATTTGTTGTCGGCACATGTTTCCAAGTGAGATCGAGCTAGAATGAATCGGAAACACGGAGGCGCCGTGTCAGTACGGTCCAAACAGAAAAGAGTACTGTACTCCGTATCTGTTTCTCCTTAGAAGAATCCAGCAGCAAAGTGTTCGTGTCCAGAATACCGTGTGGCGGGCTGGCAGAGTGGCAGCTAGCCAGTAGCCACATGATCAACTGCTGCGGTAAAAATGCGGCATCACCACAGGACAATGAGAACAAGGTTAATGAGCAGTTAATTTTTGCGTATGGTAATAAGATTAATAAGGTCGTACGATAATAAGGTCAGGAAATCACAGACAAATATCGATGCACTAATAAAAGCATCACCTCTTAATCATACTATACCAGCAGGGCACCTTACCCAGCTTTGGCTGACAGTAATCCAGCTTCAAACTGCACTCTGCGATAAATTATACCCTGGAATATGTAAGCTATTGCAGGGAAGTATGTAGTAGCATCAAAAGCAGGAAAATCCAAAGCTCAGTGTGCAAACGAGCAAGTTTTACGACTTGCATGTTGCAACCACGATCTACATTCAGAACGGCACAGGTAACATACGTCCGCATATTTGGAAGCAAAATAGATGGATGCCAGATCCACGCATAAATATACAAGACAGTCAGTACAGGAGATACTGTTTTTTATTCAATCCAAAATTTCCATGCTGTAATATCAACATCTGCAGCGTTTATTTCAGCAACTGGTTAGAAAAAAGAACACTAGCGCTAGTTTCAATAATAAACTCGTAAACTATGCAATGTGAGATAGTTGGTCGTTGCTATTCTTCACTGTCTGTGCTCTTTATACGCGATGTGGTGAATCTGCGCAAGAAAAGCAAGCAGTCTTAGTGGTGGACTTTCGTCTTTCAAGTAATGTTACCGGATTCTCATAAAGAGGAGATACAGAACCTCAATCAAACTCACTTCATGCTAAGAGCAAACAGGTGTCCATCAATGCGATCGCTGGTTGGAATTCCCGTGTGCTACTTGAAAAGTTGAAATACGGTTGGTTATCTGTCTGTTGTTTCCACGGTTAGAGATTAACTTATTAGACTGCAACACAAACTAAAATCACAGTCAGATAGCTGACGATAAAAGAATCCTGGTGGAAATTTAGAAAAAAGTTAATTGTAATGTTTCCCAAGGTGATGAACTGATGATTATGGACCGTAAACACATCGAAAGAAAAATCCCAAATATCCAAAGATATATTTGCCTATTTGGACAAAAGTTTCAATATATCTCCAGTACGATTCAAATTCATGACTTATCTAGGTGCTCAGACATTGTCAAAAAGAAAAATAAAGAATTCTAATTGTGCAGTTGTTGAACAATACTAACAATTCAAATTTCAAAGAGGAAATTCTTGAGTCCAAATGGTTACCTCATTTATGCAAAGCAGGCACATCTACTTCTGACTTGTGGCCTTATCTTTAGTTTTTGGCTGAAGTTCAAAAGGTAAAAAATTAACACAAGGAAACATACTTTATGCAACAGACATTTTTCTACAGACTACAAATGAACCTTGTTATGTGGAGAAAACATCCAAAAGAGAATCCTAGCTGATGTTGACAGCTTTGCTAAAGAGAGTCCTTAGGACTTAAGTTAGTTAATTACTTTATCTAATTATCTGTTAGCTAAATTAGGGGATATTTGATAGCAGATTAGATCTATTTGCTAAGAGATTAGATTGTACTCAGATTATAAACATAAGAGTCAGATGTACCTCTTTAAGCAAGAAATAAAGTTCAATCTTCCTTCTATCTATTCTAGCATCAGGGTGAACAGCCCTAGCCAATCTATTCTGGCGTCAGGGTGAATAGCCCTAGCCAATCTATTCTGGCGTCAGGGTGAATAGCCCTAGCCAATTTATTCTGGCGTCAGGGTGAACAGCCCTAGCCAATATATTCTGATGTCAGGGTGAACAATCTCTAGCCGTGGCTACCCACAACTACTAGTTACGCAGCTTGGGGACACAATCCCCAGGTCATAACAAACCTATACTTTCAGTATTTCCCTCATATTTATATCAGTGAGACCATATAGTTGTAGATTGTGGGATCATCAAACCTCACCAGCAGTATCTCTCCGGACATTTCTAGTTGGACCTCTCATTGTGACAAGTTCTTCTGCTGTTGTTGGGTGCACACCTACAGTGGCATCAAAATTTTGCTTCGTCAACCCAGCCTTTACAGCAATTGCAATACCCTGTTCATCAATAATGTACACCCACATATATGTTAATGCAATCATGAACAGAAAGATGAGAGTAAATATTAAATAAGGAACCCACAAACCTGAATAATCTCGGGTGCATCTTCACCACACATGTGAACTCCTAGGACTTTGTTAGTATTAGAACACACGATAACCTTCATGTACACACAATCAAGTAGACCAGAAAGAGTGGCCCTGAGAGGTCTGAAGTTTGATGTGTAGACATCAACATCTCCATACTCTTCAATAGCCTACATAAGCGTATATTTTTACTTAAATTTTTCATGTGGATTTTCAAGCTTACAGGTTTGTAATTCTGTAATACCTTCTCTTCAGTAAGGCCAACTTGTCCAATTGGAGGTTGAGAAAACACCGCAGATGGCACAGCACTGTCAAAATACAGATCAAAGTTCAATACAACAGTGAACAGTTATGCCCAAATTATAGTGTACACACCAAAATTCTTACATGAAATGCTGGGGCATGTGGGGGAAATGGAGAACTAACATGAAGGTGAACATGACCAGGAGAGCAAGCAGAAACAAAAAGATTTCAGATTTGCTAGTCGTTTTGAATCGAGAAGAAAGAAATGGGATGGGAGAGCATTGAATGTGTTGAAACTTATGCACTAATGCCACAAAAGAGAATGAACGCATAGCGTGGCACAGAACTGTTGTGAAACAATAAGTATGTATTGCTAATGCTCATCACGAGCATTCAATTTTTAAAAACAAAGGGAAATCGAAGCATCACAGACGCAAGGTTCAGGACCAAGAAAACTTATATGGATCTTATATGCATGCGTATGCACTCAACACACACACACACATACCTGTAATCTGGTTTGGTAGGTTCATTGCCGAAAATAGTCTTTGCTAATGCCCCACCCTCCATTAATGCAACTGGCGTCAGGTTCACCCTATTAGTAACATCCCCCACAGCCCATATAGAATCAACTGAGGTTCGAGAAAATTCATCAACCTAGAATAACAGATATAGACCAAAAGTTTCACATATCACTTAATGATCATCAACAGTTGAGGAAATGTTAGCATAAGTATAAGGTACAGGATCTAATGATCTATGTAGAATACATAGTTGATACACGTACCACAATGGCACCATGCCTGTCCATTTTGACCCCAACCTCTTCCAGTCCCAGATTCTACAAGCATATGGTTTGTATCAAGATGCATGCATCCAGAAAACTCATGTAAGCCTAAAAACAGACTTGATTAAGAGAAGTGGAAATGACAAGTTGACAACATAATATTAACCTTTGTATTTGGTTTTCGTCCTGTTGCAAACATTACATGTGAGAAGCCATTTATGGTTCCTTTGTTTGTCTCCAGAGTCAAAAAGCCATCATCTGATTTAGTTACTGCTTGAGGAGTCTGTTCATTATGAAATGTGATACCCCTTAAAGACATCTGTTCTGCAACAAAATCCCTGACCTACAGAACCACATGAATGAGATAATAACTCCAGGCATGAAGCATTTCGGTTCAGAAATGAAATTATTTTTTGTTGAGGATACTTGCTCACATCCTCATCAAAGCCTCTTAGCACTTTCTTCTGTCGGATAAAAACATGAACATCACTATTTAAGCCATTGAAAATGCCAGCAAACTCCAAAGCAATATACCCTCCTCCTACTATTGCAATCTTCTCAGGTCTTGAAGGCAGGTCCAATGCTGCATCTGAATTAATGACATGTTCTATTCCTGGAATGTCTGGCATGGATGGCCGACTACCAACTGCTATGAGTATGTTTTTTGCAGTATAAAGCTTTCCCCCCACACTGACAGTATGTGGATCAACAATCTGCATTAATTCAAACAGGTATTACGTCAACCCTGCCATTACTGCATCAATCCTTTAAAAATAATGTGAAACTTAACCCAATTCAGAAATTTCTCCCAACCTTTCCACGGCCTTCGATTATATTGACCCCTGAATTCTTCAGCATGTTTGTCTGAACCCCCACCAAGCGCTGCAATTCTAAATTCTTGTTGGTTATCAGCGTGTTCCAGTCATGCTTTGGATCAGTGCCATACGTCCACCCAAAACCATGACTCTCTTCAAACTCATGAGAGTATTTGGATGCATACACCAGCAGTTTCTTCGGAACACAGCCACGAAGCACACATCTGAAGTACAGAGAAATGAACATCTTACTTGCTCGTTTTTGCAATTGGATATGAAAAAGAAGACAGAATTAGGCATTCACTATACAAATTCTATTAGCAGATATAACAGGAATCTGGGAACATGCTATGCCAACTGGTCGATAACAACAACCAGACATGAGCCATTGGAATCCATCATGATAGAGCTCTCTGACTCTTTGTTACTTGTGTATCTGGAGTACCCATTCATGTAATCATAGTATTGAGCTCATATCAGCTCCATACATATATTTAACAACATTATTGTGAAATGTGAATTGCTGATAAGAGTCTCCGAAAGCATCAGCAACACTGCAACAGGAATGGGAAAGTAAGAAATAGTTCTTATATTTCGGGTAGTCGCTGATCAGGACGTACAGAGCACTGAATTGCGAGTGAAATTATTCAATGATCTCCTCGCTCCCAAATTCTAGTACTGAAGTAACAATCAGAAGCAAGCCATACAAGCAGCCAAGCTTGTCAGACTGCAAACACGATACCCAGATTTCAAGCAAACATCCCCGCGGAGTAATGGCTTAATGGGTGGTGCGGCTTGACTTAAAGAAGGATAGGGCGTTCACTTACGTTCCACCGACGCCGCCGAGGCCGTCGGATGCGACGGTAGCGAAGGGCATCTCGCAGACGGCGGAGCGGGCGCCGTAGAGGGAGGCGGCGGCGCGCGAGGCCCGCATGCCGCCGCTCCCCGCGCCGATGGTGAAGAGGTCATAGTCGTACCGGCCCCCTTCGCCGCCCGCAGCGGCCCCGTTATCCCCAGCCGCGGAGGCGGAGAGCGGGCGGAGCAGGCCGAGGCGGAGGAGGGGCCCCCGTGAGGCAGCAGCGAGGGGGTGGCGGAGGTGGAGGAGGCCCCCGCCGCGGCGCAAGGAGAGGGCGCGGACTAGGGTTGGTACGGCGGCGGCGGAAGAGGATAGGAGGGTCGCCATCGCCATGGCTGCTAGTGCTCCTCCGCGGCGGCGCGGCGTGAGCTTGACGAAGCGAAATCGAATGCGTTGCTTCGAGGCAGGGCGGGTGGTTTAGCCAGTATACAAAAAGGCCGCTCTTGTTGCTTCGGTGGGCCATGACTCCATGATGTGGCATCACCAGGTATGTGGCGAGTGGCGACGGAGGCAACCTAGCATGGTCTTTACATACCACGCTTTCCAAGTTGGAAGGCGTATTCTCCGTGAAGGAAGCGTGGGTCTAGGAGAGTATACATGCCACTGATTATCCGGTTATCCGATTTATTAACTCATAGATTAATTAAATACTATATATTCATAATAAATAGACTAGAAAATATAATCTAAATAACATTGATGAAGAAAGTTTGTAGAGAAATTGTATTTTCGAAAGCATGGCAGAAATAATTTGTCTCGTATAAGAAAAAATGCAGCTAGTTCGAAAGCGCATGCTAGGCGCCAACAAGCAGAAAAAGGCTATTGAAAATTTCTCTATCACTTAGTTATACGGTATTCTCTCTTCTAGCAGTCTTAGGTGAACGATAATCAGGCTCATTGGTCACATGTCATCATTGTGATAGTGGCGAAAGAGAAACTCAAAAAAACTAATATTACACATTCACGTGGATAAAAAAATGAGAAGTGAGTAAAGATAAATATGTAAAGCTAGACTAGAAAGCCGTTCCAAGATTCCTATTGTGGACATATGAAGTAGGGATGACAACAGAGCAAGTTGGGTAGTAATAGTCCTAACTTCCTTCCTCTAGATGATCATATCGGATCGCCAAATCCTTCTATGGCTCCTCAAGGGTTCAAAACCCACTTGAATCAATGCAATAAAAATATAGTTAGGCATTTAAATATGTGTTAAATTGCCAATATCCATCAGAACCCAATAAACTATATACTTGCTTAGAGGTTATAACTAGTATTATTTTGATGTTAAGATTGTATGTAAACAATTATTTATTAGACTAGTTAGGCTATTTTAATAATAGAAAAAAGTATAAATTACATCATCGAAGTATCGTTGAAGTCTAAATAATCCTAGAGAATATTATTGTCTGAAAAGCACCGGTGGTATTATAAAACAGTTCAATTTACACATTTAAATGATGTTTTTGATGATGCGATGAAACCATGGGGCGGTTTTGGCTGACGTTGCAGATCAACAAAAAAAGTCTGAATCATACCCTCCAACTTTGCCTAATGTCTGAATAACCCCTAAAAAAAGTGTTTAAAAATTAATTTCTAAAAATTTTCAAATTCAAAAATTTTGCGAAATAGCCCTTTTCCCCTATTTTTCTTTCTTCCTTCCTTCCCCCTTTTCCTCTTTTCTTTTTTTTCCTTTCTCTCTTCTCTTTCTTCTTCCTCCTTTCCTCCTCTTCCTGGGCGAGGCACGGGTGCGGCGCGGGGCTAGGCATTGACTGGGCGTGGCACGGGCTAGGCGGGGCATGGGGCTAGGCGTGGCGCGGCGCGGGGCACAAGGCTAGGCGCGGCGTGGCGCACAAGGCTAGGTGTGGCGTGGGGCTGGGCGCGGGGCTAGGCGTGGCGCTTGTGCTGGGGCAGGAGTGGCCACGAAAAGGAGGAAGAAGGAGGAGAGAGAAAGGAAGAAAAGGAAAAGAGGGAAAAATTGCTATTTTGAAAAAAAAAATTGGATTTAAAATTTTTTAGAAATTAATTTTTAAACACTTTTTTCTTTGGGGGTTATTCAGACATTAGGCAAAGTTGGAGGGTGTGATTCAGACTTTTTCGTTGATCTGCCACATCACCAGCTCCATGTCAGCTGCCACGTCAGTAAAACCGTCCTTTAAATATGTAAATTGAACTGTTTTATAATGCTGCTGGTGTTTTTCAGATAGTAATATTCTTTAAGGGTTATTCATACTTCAACGATACTTTGAGGGTATAATTTGGATTTTTTTCTTAATCATATTAACTCATATATCTCCTATTTTTGAGGGCCCACGGGTGAAAATGTAAACCCTCCCTGGCCCTGCATGGTTTGGTTTCGGGGGGGAGGGGGCATCATGCAAGTCCCATGGTGCCAAATCGGCACCTGGCCTAGCCTTATTGGGGAAATTGCCACCTCTAAAATGGAGTATTATCATTTGATGTTCCTACTGATGAATCAGGCGATGTATAGATGCTGTGATAACATGATGGGGGCATAGCTTTCAATTCCTCATTGTCCGCTTTCATCCATTTCAAGTTTCAACCATGGTGGCAGAGTTTTAAGCATGGCCAAGATGTAGTGATCTAGATCTAGTGATTGTCATCTATCATCCAACCATGGTGAGTCTATTGAGTCTAAAGATGGCAACAGAGACCTGATACCAAAACCCGATGGATAATTACTCCATTGGCAGATAGATATGAGTTAATCCGGATGTATTCATTAATGGGGAAAACACTATCCAATGAGTAAGCGAGTGTAGGTATGATTCAGTAGTATCCATACCAGTAAACCAATGAATATCTGCATATATTACCTACATATTGTCCCAATCCAGCTAGTAAACCAAATTGGGCCAAAATAGATGTATTGAGCACCCAATTACTAAACCTAAAACCACTCCACCCTACACTCTTAGGCTCCTATGGACAGATTAAACTAATCAGGATTATGGCTGATTATAATTCTGATTATGATTAATACTTAAACAGTCTATAATTTTTTGTTTGGGACATAATCCATTTCTACTTTAATCATAAGCTGTCAATAAGTTGTTCCAAAAAAACCTTAGGCAACTTAAATGGCGAACTTGTTGAATTAGATACACTATGGTCCATGGTTAGATTTACACCTCACCTTCTCTTATTTATATGCTCCTTTTTTATTATCTTGCAATATTGCCCTGTTGTGTGAATTAGTGGATTGTTTATTTTATCTATATTGTACTTCAGTTATTCAACTATTTGGGTGTTTTATGGATCAGGTCTAGATTACCTGCCAAATGTATTTTACCTATGTGAGCGTGGGTGCATAGAAAAAACATACCCATGTGCAAGTTTAGATTCTCCGGCGAAAGTATTTCTTCATCGCGGAAGTGAGTAAATCCCAACGAGCAGATACCTATTGCCATCTTTAATCGGGTCACCGTGTCAAGGCACAGGCTTTGGGCCGCAGCCCCCATCTTGTCCAGTCAAAAGCCCAAAACGTATCTGCAGTCCACAGTCCACACCTTTCTGTCCGTGTCAGGTTCATGGTTACAAAATTTCTGTCAGTGAATCAGATCTCAAGAGCAGCCAGTGCAGGTGACAGTATGGATTACCTTTGCAGGGAAAGACAAGCAGAATGGACACACAGACAGGAGGCTGAGATCCATGGCAAAGAAACCCAACTAGTGGGAAGATGCACTGGTACAACGATGATACTTAGCATGTAAGGCTGTAACTACTCCATGGGGCAACCCTGGAAGCAAGAGAATAATGGGCTGTCTCCATGGAGCAACCTGAGAGCAATAAAAACTATATACAACTGTTTCAATGATATTGTGCTGCAGAATATATAGAAAAAATAAGGCATGGAAAAGATAGGACACAATAGTGCAAAATGATGTTTGGAAGGAACAATGCCACTTTATCCAGCAATTCCAATTTATAAACCAAGCTACGGCCACCGAAAGAAGCCAGTGTCCCCCCATCTCAAGGGCATTATCAAATATTAGCAGGCACGAGGTGTCACATGGGGATCAGATCAGCAATTAGCAATTCGAGTACAGTTCATTGGGCCATAGTAGTATAGTACAACCTTGGAATGACAATGCACCCTCCAAAACAAAACCACAACAAAATCAAGGTGGTTAATGGAGGCGAAAACAGGATGGTTGCTGGAATGAGAAACTATATGCTAAATATAGTTAGGTATCACCGGTGCAATCCCATTAAGGAAAAGCGCCAATGAGTTCAACCGCGTTTGGCAGAAGAACGGTGCTGCAGGAGTGGTCGATGGGCACGTGCAGAACAAGGACACGTCTTACAACGGGTTGCTGCGCTGGGGCATGGCTTGGGAAGCCATAGATGCGCATTTCATGGTGATGAGGCCTGGGAGGCGTAAGGCGTAGACAAGGATCCACATCTTGGCAACAAGACAGCCTTCAGTTCGCCTTTCGCTACTATAGCCAACCTTGATTCCACCCACCAATGGCAATGCATTGTCCTGCAATAACAGAAGACAACAAAGTGATATCTTTGCAGAGAAATTGCAACAAATTCCAGTAATAAAGTGAAACCATTTAACATAATAAATAGCATAATGAGGTTGAGTACACTAAACACAAAAAAGATAGTGGCATCTCTTGAAGAAAAAAGACTAGTGGTTTGGTGTCATCAGGCAGTAACTTTAGGATTATATAAGCATATCCAAGATCAATTTGGATAAACATGCAGGGACCAGTAGACACACACCATTGGTTTGCATCAAGGATAAACAAACTATTACAGAGATCTGGAGGTTTCTTCTGCTGGCAGAAAGGAGGAAGTAGTCAAAAAAAGGTTCCGTATTAGGCTGGACTGCAGCAGGACAGCCTATTGGAAAATGTCTTGTATCCAATGCAAATAACGAAAGGCACCCAAACAACTAATAAAATGTGCAAGTGACAGCCAGTTTGATGGTACAGATAATTCCTGGCTACTGTTGCAATACTCTGTAATGTCTATATATATAATGGCATCAACCTCAGCCCAGATAGAGGGGCAAAAGCTACTAACTTGCTCCTTCTCTTTACTTTCACCTCAACAAGCTCATCACATGTTATCAAAAATGTTGATCCAAGTAGTGATCTAATGTTGTGCTATGGAAGATCAACAAGTTATCAATCAGGTTAGCACATCAAATGCATTTACATACTGTTGTTCACACTGTGGTAAGAAGGTACACATATATACCATGGATCACATTCTTAGATCAATACAAATTTTCTGCTATTTGTAGTTATTTTTCTGTGATATCAAATACTGCAAAATCAAAATGGAAGTGCAATGCAAGAAAAAAGACCACCCATTTTGCATGCTTACGTAAACATAATACATATATGACAAGTTTAAGGCATGCCAGTAATAACTGGTTAAGAGAATGCATATATTACGTCATTACAAGAATAAACCAATCATAAAACAAAATCATGCGCATTCGTTGCATCCTTTTTATTGTGATAGTAACATGGCTCTAGCAGGCAGATTTGATTTTAAGGGTAATTTAAGATCTTCAATACATGTCAATCTATATCAGTTTTAGATGTTCACACCCTCAACAGGTATTCGAGCTTGGAGTAATAACAAACCACTCATTTCAATAGGTTGCATAACATTTGTTGATGCATGTTTCATATCAAATCAGTAAAAATCTCAGATCATCTGCACACTTAGTGTAAACCATTTTGTGTATATTGATTGGTTATTTGGTTCTATCTTTTATGATTACTGAGTTTAGAAGACGATAGGAACTTAATTACTTAAACAAGAAATGCTCTCACAGTACAAATCTCAAAATGTTGACTATCATGAGCATGTTTTATTTGTTGCTGCACAATATGGCCAAATCACATTAGCAGTTTAGCACTAGATTAGACTGTTCATACATTTGATAATCTAAGAAAATTGCACCACTAAGTTTATCACATCTAGCATTAAATAACCTTGGAAATTAGCAGGCAATAAGCACACTTGTCATGGGCATGGGCCTAGAGGCCAAGGCCCGCATCATAGCCCAATATAGGGAGTAAACAGTACCACACGGTACTGTAGCAGCAATTTAGAAATTATTAGTTTAGAGATATGATTAGGTAGGTAATATCTCTAAGGAAATATCTAGTTTGTTATTAGGTACTAGCACTATATAAGCTAGAGGTTTTGAGAGAAATAAAGTAGATTGGATTTGAGAAAACTTCCTAGTCGCAAGTTCCTGCCTTGCCGGCACGTCTCCCATCACGGTGCCGCCATGCCGGCGAGGTCTAGGCTTGCGACCAGTTACCTCCTTCAAATATAATCTCCCTTTCCATATTAGTCCCAAATATCCCAGTCCTAGACCTAGACCCAGCATGTGACAACACTACTGTTTGTAGTTGATAAAGAATAAACCATAAACTTGTACCTAGGATAATGCCATCTAAAAGTTGCTTGTGATAAAACATTGAGGTCCTGGAAAGAAGCTAAATATATATATAAACGTATTATCTTAGCAAGTACTGGGAAACATTTACAACCTTATATTTCAATATATTCTGTAAACAGATTAGAGAATAAAAGGTGTGGATTCTTATTTCAGGAAATTGGTCTGAATATTGACATGGGCTTATCATCAGTCCATGAGAGAAGTGAAGTGCATTAATTTGGATCTGACATCTTAACTTTTAAAAGCATATTGATTTGCAGAATGCCTAAACTCTGCCAATATCAAAATACACATGGAAGTTAGGAGGTGAGCCTGTTAATAACTGAGGAGCAAAAATCATGAAACTAAGACTAGTTGACCAAGCAAGTCCTTGCTTTGAAGTAAAATCTGATCTGACTGTCAAGATGGACATAAGAAAAATAAGGCAATTACTCTAAGAATCCAAGATTCACCTATTTCATGGTATCCTCAAAACAGGGTTTGTGGCAGCATTCTTCAACAGTTTATGCATTGGAATCTTATTCACCTTTATCTGCTAAAATTAACGACTAACAGCTATCAATTGCATTAGGTCAACCAATCATCGTCTCTAAATACTACTAACAGGAAATCATCCAAATGTCAAAGGCAACTAGCACACAGCTAGACATAAACTGAAAACAGCTTTCATCCAGCGAAGCCTTTCACCAAGAGCAAAGGAGAAAATGAGAAATTCATTTCTATTATCCAGATAGATATACTCAAGATATCATAAATTTACTTTTAGAAGTATCAATGAGCTGTCTGTCTCGACAGCAAGAGCACTGAATCTCAAAGGCAGCTACTCCTTTTAGCATGTATTATGATCAAGATTATAGAGTTAAAATCAGAGTTCTAAAATATATTTTGTAGCTTCAGTGACTTTTTGGAACTTACCTAATTTATCAGAATTCAAAACATAACAATATAAGCTGAAACAGCCAAAGAAAATGCACATGTATGGCTAAGACATCATGAAATAATCCTACCACAATTACTCCATTGTGAGATGTAAAAAAGGCTACTCCATGCCTGTATCCTTAGAATTCACATATACCACTTGCCAAAATATATTTTCCAAAGGTGGTGTGTTATGAATTACCTTGGCTGGTCCAAAAGTAGTAATGAATTCCTCCCATGGTGCTATATTTGATATATATGGGGCAACCATAGTTAGAAGCTGCAAAAATGAATAAAACGCTCTGTAAGTTATAATAAGGAGTAGAGACCTGAACTCGAAATTAACCAACTACTTAGAATTTTAAATCTTCTGGTTTCACGGTGAAAAGCAGATTTTATCTGAAAGTGAGAACAAAAACATGATCACACTAACAAAGATATTATGGACAAAGGTGGCCAGGAGACCAGGATAGCTAAGTGCAATCAGTCAAACTGAGTTGATAATACAAATGGGAAATCTCAACCAATAACTGATACAAGAGACACTACATAGGGTTACTACAGGATATTGTCACAACACACATAACTTCATAACCTTGCAGAGGTCAAGTCTCCCAAGTTCCAAGTATCTGAAACTAATCCTTATATAGGAAAACAAGCAAGCCTCAGGATCTACTAGTAGCTTGTACAGCCCCACCACTATGAAACAATGACGCAACCGATCTTGCTAGTGGAGTTGGTTGTATGTCTGCATTTAATGTGGACCTATGCAAAGAAATGGATGTTGCATTGCTTAAAAATTAAACACACTTTTAAGTACAATTAAAATTAAATTGAGTCAGAGTGAACTTGTCGGTCATAAAGACTAATGCAAGACTATGATGATGAACTCCGATGAGAACACATGCATGTCAATACAAAGCAGGTGAAAGTTGTTAAGGTGGTAGGTGTGAGTTGATTAAATCATAAGGTAATTGAAGCTGACATAATTTGCAATTTGGAGCTTGTTTTAATTGTTAGCATATAGGAGTACAACAACTCAAAGAAAAGAAAACTGATATGAATACAAGGAGAGTAATGATTTGATCCCATGACATAAGCATAGCTGTCTAGCATACATTCTCTGTAAAATGCACTGACAATTATTGATGAAAACGAATATAGGGTTATGTGTGAACATTGTATAGTATTGTGAGATTCAAGAAATGTTACACATGGTATGTTTGTGTACATAATAAAGATAGCGTAGAAAATTTTTATATGCATTTGAAATGTGTAGCACAGATCAAAGGAACAATCCAAATTGAATGTGGTCAAGAAAACTCAGTTACAAGTATAATGTACAAACAAAACTTAATGCATATCGATGTTTTTGTGTATAGCATGAAGGTGTGATTCAACAAAAGTTCGTTAGATTTACACTATTTGGATACCAGTACTGCAATATGTACACAAACACAATTTATATTTGGAAATCAGTGAACAGGGAATATTTGCTGAAATGAAAAACATATCATGACACCCTGTCGCACGAACATAGTGCAATACATGTCGAATGTAATTAGCAAAAATATTAAAAATTGAAACTAATGTATTACAATATACATGTAGCACAGTTCCAACTACGATGACTAGGCCCTGTTTGGCATGGCTCCAACTCCAACTTCAAGTTAGAGCTAGAAATTCCTAACTCCAAAAATTATTGGAGATGGAGCTATAAATAAGTTTGAATGCCCAACTAAGTCATTTTGATAATATACTAAACAAAAACAAAAAAATAGAGCTCTAACTCATAGAGTTTTGGAGCTAGAAATTCCCCGCTCCAACTTGAGTTTGGAATTGGAGCCATGCCAAACAAGACCTAAGACTAGCACCGGAGAATCTGAACCTTACCTGGCCAAGGTCCAGGATATTTAAATTTGTGCAATCTTTCATGGACCCCAACATCACAACTAAAGCTGATTCATTTACCTAATCCCCAAATCCAGGTGACAAATGAATCACAATGTTGATGTGCTTTTGGATAAAGCAACACTTTTAATCTTTTATATAACAAAATTCAGGATCATTGTGCAAACGGTAGCATTTTGTACCCATATTTATGAAGTTAGGCTCTTAGAGAGTAAACATATTGAAGATTGTAATTGTATTTCAGTAGTGTGGTCTCTAGAAAGTAAGGCAAGTTGCCCATTTCAAGATCATAAGGACCCATTCAGAAATCAGGATCCTCATACGAATTCTATTTTCACATGGTGGTTGTTTCGTAAGATGTGAATTCTTGTCTTCTAAACAGGGCAACAATGTAAGGGAAAAACCCCTAAAATAAACTTCAATAGACATTATATGCCGTATAACTGGCTTTCATTCTAAACTAGTTTGGTTACTACTATATAATGAGATAAAAGAGTGTAACACACTTTCCCAATTTGTCATTACCAAGCACAAACCTTAAACACAAACACAATCCCCTGCAACAAAGTCCTAAACCAAAATCACCAGCGCTGTTGATAATATCAACACCACTTGACAGAAGTCCTTAGCACTGGCATTGCTTAATCAATGTTGATCCATGGACCATTGCTACAGAACATCCCTTAGTATGGACAAACATATCAAAAGCAGAATGAATAGGCGCCAATCAAACCATCTGTTATGACAGCAATCATGGTTCGGCCTGACTTTTCTGCTACACCACAGCAATGTGACGCCAGCAGGCCTTCCATTCGACCTGTGCGCTCACACCAGAGCACTCTATTTCCAGAAGCTAAACTCGATGCACCTACCGTGCAACGCGAGGCGGGAGCGAGACCCAGTTGCCGTGCCGTCCCCGGGAGAGACTGAAAGCGAGCGATGCCGAGCAGGGAGAAGCCCCTACTCCCGGCGGCGACGAGAGCACGGCGGGATCTCAAATCACCACATGCGGCGAGGCCACACGTACTGCCCCTCCCCCACCCCGGCGCGCGCGGCCCGCCACGGGAGGAGAATGGAGAGCGGCGGAGGCGGAACCCTAGCCCCCGCTCCCGCAGGAGAGCCGCGCCATGTCGTACAGCAAGGAGGAGCAGAGAGAGAGCAGGGGAGATGAAAGGGAAAGCTGCGGGCTCTCTTCCGGATTTCCCGCGCGAAGGCGGCATCGCGAGTTTACCCTTTTGCCCCTCCATCGCGACAAAATAAACACTGTGCTGCCCTGCCCTGCACGCCCCCGTCTCAACCGAGACAATCGTCTGCCTCCTCACCTTGTTGTCCGGGCGGCCGTCGGCCGGCTGAGAGCGCTTCCTCCTCCTAGTCCTCCACCGGCGGCGGCGGAAATGGGAGGCGGGGCTGGTGAGGATTTGAGGACGCACGGCGCGGCGGGGCTCGACGAGGAGCCCTGCGCGCGGTTGATGACGAGCCCACGGCAGCAAGAGGTGTCTGGAAGAAGTGATTTGACGGAGAGCAGGCGACGTGAAGCGGTATGATGGCGGAGGGCAGAAGGCTTCGCAAAACCGCGGTTTTCAACCGGTCGGGCCATTCAAATTCAAATGTTGACATTGATTTTTTTTGAAAATTCTGGAAAACAAATCTTATAAATAATAGGTGAACTAAGTTGATTTTGAGTGATTTTTTTAAATATTAAAATTTAACAAATTTACCAGCAAAACAAATTCTAAGTTCAGTGAAAATGAAAAAAGAAATGGGTAGGTCCTACCCACATTCCACGTTCAACATATTTTATTTTCAATTTTTTCACCAACAATGGTATAAAAATTTCATTCAGAATTTTTTATCATCGCATCACAAATTTTCTTTATATTCATACATTTTTTAGAATTTTCCCATGTTTTTCATTTTTTTTGAATTTTTCTATAATTTTACATTGTTTACAAAAAGTCGGTCGGTTTTTGACATAAACAAGTGATTGGTACGTCAAACTGGACGCCAACCAACTGTTACCGCTTGGTTACTACCCTCGAGTGGTATCTGAGCGAAACAGCTCGATAATCGTTTATAGTGAACTTAGCTTGACCATTGGTACTTCCACAGTTCCACAGATTGAGAGAGAGAGAGAGTACATCCACTTCCAGTCTCCATCGATATGAAATGAAGCTATGTCACATTTAGTTTGAAGGTTACTTTGCATCGCATAAATTTAAAAATACAGAAGTAGAGAAAACGTAGAAATATAATAGAAATATATACGTGAAAACAGAGAATTTAAAAACATAGAAAATTTAAAGATGTATTGTTTATAATATATGAATTAACTAAATATAATGATTTTTCTAAACAATCATATTAAAATAAAATAAAACTACTTATGCTGTTAAGTTTTAAGCATTGATTTGCTTTGGACTTAACAAAGAAAAGAAAAAAAATGTTGAAGTAAATGTTTAAATTCCTATGCTTTTCCTATGAAATTTAAGGAAAAAAGAAATTTTCCTTCATTTTTTCCGTACAATAATCCTCCATTCCAAATGATTAAATAGCATCAATTCCTATATAAATTTAAATCCTATATTTTTTTTCTCTAAAAAACCTTCTTTGTAACCAAAGGAGACGATAGAAAAATCTAGTGCAGCACTTTTTTTTTGCAAAACATAATACCATCCCATCGTGCCCACAAACAAGCATAAAACCTAACAAAAAAGTGAACAATGAACTCAAGTTCAGACCCATAGCCAGGATTATCCAACAAAAGACACCAATGAGTCACAATGATATTTTGTTCGTTAATTCTGATGTGCAATGTATTCTGCACAACGTATAAGCAGAGCCAACAACTTATTTTTATATTTTCAACTTTGTCAAAAAGATTTTATTATTTCTTAGTATCTACCACTAAGTTTTATTGTTTTAATACCCTTACCTACCTCAAAGATAAAACTGTCAAAATAAATGACGGAAAACCTAATACCAAATATAATATTTAAAAATATGTTCTAAAATAGTTGTAGTCGAAGCCATCCTTAGACACGTGTGTATCATACGACTGTATAGCACCCACGTTCTAGGGCTCTAGTAAATTAACACAAATGCTTAGTATTTTTTTAGATGTGCTTTGATTCACTGAAGTTTTGTAACTTAGGTTGATTTATTCAATTATATTAGGATTCCAATCAATTCGATGATTTATTTCTTAATTGCCATGACTATAAATATTGCGCAAGGCGTAGTTGTGTGATGTCATCTTATCTCTCACTTTATTTATCATGTGTTTAGTTCTAAGACGAGATAAAATGGAATGGTCCCATTCAATTTTTTTATGAGACAGTCATGTTTTATGTTTGGTTGAACGGAATTAGTCTACTCTATTTTTTTAATTTGGCTAGAGGGATTTATGGAGAGGGATGGATGCCAACCAATGTTTCAAATAGCCGGCTAAGGCATTTAGCGGATGGCTTATAGAAAGGTTATAAAGGCTATAGCTGGCTATAGCCTTAAATAGCCTAATTTAGCAGTTTAGGCAAAATACATGTAAAAATTTAAAATCAAGGACATTTCAGCACATAAACATATATAGTACAGAGCTACATGCCTTCATTACATCATCAATCAAACACAGAAATTTAATTTGAAATATACAGTGCATTCAAATACGTTAAATTTAATCAAACCGATAAACATCAAAAACATTTCAGCACATAAACATATATAGTGCAGAGCTACATGCCTTCAATATACCATCAATCAAACACAGAAATTCAATCTGAATTATACAATGCATTCAAAGTTGTTAAATTCAATCAAACTAATAAACATCAAAGGCATTTCAACATTTGCATTATATAATGCATTCCACTTATCTATTCATCTTCTGAATCAGTAGATTCCGAAGATTGAACATGCATTAAAATATCATTATCTTGATTGTCCTCTGATTCAGAAGAAGCAGAGGCAGCAAACTCTGAAACATCACGCATAAAAGACTGCAAGCTTCTGATTTTCTTTTTTGCAGGGTGCATAGGCCGCATTCTTTTGGCTTGTTCCTGTGACATTGATGCTCCACCTTGCACTTGTGCAACTTCATGATCTGCATCTTGTCCTCCATTTGCATTTGGTATAACCTCAGTAACAAATCCATTGTTGTCATCTTCTAGAACATCATTTAACTCTTTTAATATAGGATCTCTGCTCTTGTTCTATTTCTTGAGCTTTAGTATGGAGTTAAATTTTACAAATACAAGATCTCTCATCCTGCCATGAAGTAATCTATTGCGCTTCTTTGTGTGGACCTGATAACATATAAGTGAATAAAAAATCAAAGAACAGATCATGATAAAGCTAGATCAAAAATCAGAGTAGAAACAATTTTTATCTATCATCAAACAATAAGTTTTTTCAGCTATCAATCTGCTCCAATAATACATGTGTATAATTAACAGTACAATTTTTTCGCCTTTGATCAGTTCCTACGGACCATTGCTTTGACATTTATGCTCACTACAGCTATATATATAAAGTATAAACAATATGCTTGCTCTACATCTATATGTATAAACCAAGATTAGATAAATGCCATCTTATTTTTAAGCAGATTGATAGCTAAAAACTATGTCTATGAGTCTATCTATCTGATGTAGGTGTGAGCAAAGAAGAAATCTTGCCTGGTTGTTGCTCTAGCTGGGACATGGTCTTCAACTCCGGTCGCAGCAGCTAGTAGCCACCGCCGTCGCAGGTTCACAGCAAAAGCAGTAGCAGCCACTGCCGTCTCTGTTTCATAGGAGGGAGAACGGTAACAGCAATAGCTAGGATTTGTACGTATTTATACTCCATTGGAACTTGGGCCCATTTTAATTCCCTCACGTAGCCCATTTTGATTTCCTCACAGCCCATTTTGATTTCAGTTTAGCGCTAAATATTTCACCATTTAGCGGATTTAGCCGGCTAATTGCAGCTATTAGCGGCAGCAATTGCTTAGCGCCAAACGATAGCTAGCCTAGCTTTAACTCCGCCCAGAGGCTATATCCCGCTATAGCCAGCTATTTGAAACCTTGATGCCAACTATAACATTGTTAGCAACAGTAACAAGTGGAGCCCCACTTATCATTCTCTGTTACCTTTTCCTCAACCTTCTTCCCTAATCTTCACCACACTAGAGCTCGCCTTTGCGCTCCGGCTACCCTCGTCCTCTGGTCTCCCGCTAAGCCCCTTCTCCTCCCCTCCCCATCCTTCGGTAGCCATTGTCCTCGCTCAGCCTCAGTCCTGCCTTGACGTCTCTGAGTTGTGCCTCAACCTAACCCGCTTCGGTTGCCCCTCCGTGCCGTGGATGCCCTCGACGCTGGCCTCCAGCCTCACCTCGCCTTGATGTCGGCACCTCTAGCCTCGCACCGCTCTGCTCTGGCTACCCCTCTACACCGCAGGCGCCCTCGACGCCGGCCTCCAGCCCCGCCCCACCCCGACGTTGGCGCGTCTAGTCTCACACCACTCTTCTCTGGCTGCCTCTCCATGCTACGGATATGACGCGTCCCTTGCCTGCGCCATGCTCGATGGAACTAGATGGGGGCAAAGTGGGACGCCCCCATCTACTCGTTTTCAGGGGACAACACCATTTTATATCTAGCGAGAATATTCTGCTTCTAGCTTCTAGGATGGTTTCGTCCCACTCACCTCACAACCAAACGCTAGGAAAAGTAGGATCTTCACGGTCCGTCCCATCTCATCCCTACAACCCTCACTGTAGTACAAAGAAGCCCTCCTCGTGATGTAATATTACATGCTTTTATATAAGGCAGGATGTGATTTTCAGATAAGTCTCGGGGCTGAATGGATAAGTAATAAAGCAGAGGCCCAAAAGCCCATAAACAAGAATCCAACCGATGGTGGTTTCAGCCACAGCTTTCACCTTCTCGCGATTCCACTTCCACTCCTCCGTCGCCGGCGCGAGTTTGTTCCTCTCGGCGGCGGCGTCGTCGTCTTCGCGCGCTCGTGCTCCAGCCAGTGGATACTCCCTGTGGCGCAGGTGAGCACTCTTGAAGTCCAAGAACTGTCCTTTTTGGGGGGTTTCCCGGGTAGCAGAGCCGTAGAGGTCAGGTGTGTTCTTGGATCGCTCTCTGTTCAAGCAGTTATTAGGTCCCGTGGTGATTCGAGTGTGAGATCGAGCTATTTACTGTCTGTTTATGTTTCTTCCTTTAAGGCTTTAATGCACTTGATTCTGTCAAATTGCAATGGCCGGCGCGGTGTGAAATTGTGAAATTATAGTGGGCTCTGTTTGATTCCGAGTGGTGATGGGAGAAATCAGAGACTGAGTAATAGTATGAATCGCTAACTAGGAACGGATCAACGGATGTAATTTACTTAATCGGAGGTTGCTGTAGATGATTACTGAGGTCCACTTCTGCTAGTTATTTCTTGTATTCATGTAGTGTCAGTTTTATTCAGTCCTCTATTAGCCTCAGTTCTGCGGTTGCTTTCTTAGGTTCAAAAGAATTGCTTACATGATTGCAAGAGGCCGAAGTTTTGGTGTTTCTAAGACAATGACTCATTCGTAAACAGATACAAGCGCTACATGATGTGGACAAGGAAGATAAATAATCTTGGAAATCAGCTGTAATGATGCATGATATAATATGGTTGGAATGATTTTTATTTGTTTGATAAGGACCTAGTATAGTAAAGAGTGCTGCACTTGAAGTTCCGGGCTTGCCTCATCTAGATTTCTTTCGAAAACTCTTTTATTGACTTAATTTCCTAATCAGTTTCATCATCTTGGCAATGCTGATTGGATCTCATTGACTGCGTATGACAGCATTAGTAAAATATCATTGCACCCAACAGCTATGGCCACCGCACCATCCTCAGAAGCAGCCACTGAGAAAGGATTGCCTTTGGAGACAGATGCCTCCATGATGGATGAATATGCTTCCCAGTCCAAGTTGCTGCAAGAATTTGTTAAAATTCCCACTATCGGCAAGGCATGGATCTTCAATTCCAAGAATGGTATGTGCTGTTGTTGCTATCTGGTTTTGCTGAAGCTGAGTTTTCTTACTCTTCCTTTTGTTCTGCAGAAAACACATCCAGGGCTATGGTTTCTGTGGGTCAAACAGATCTTTTGGCCAACAAAAGGCGGAAATTCATTTTAAATTCCCACATCTCAAAAAATGCCTCAAATTCTGTGGATTTCCAGTGGTCCCCCTTCCCAATTGAAATGGATGGAGTGTCAGCAGTAATTCCATCGCCATCTGGGCAAAAGCTTTTGTTAGTAAAGAATTCTGAGGACGATTCCCCTACAAAACTAGAGATTTGGGGTCCCTGTCAGTTGGAGTACGAGATACACATTGCACAATCTGTTCATGGTTCACTCTACGTTGATGAATGGTAAATTCTGTGTTTTTTAAAGTTTCTTCGTTTTAGGTGAGAGTAGTTTTATTTTCTGGGGAGAGGGGAAGGGAATTAGGGAATGAAAGACTACTCTATTTTATACCACCGTTTGTACTTCATGGTTTTTTAATACAGGTTTGAAGGGATATCATGGAATCAAGAAGAGACATGTGTAGCTTATGTTGCTGAGGAGCCTCCACAACCAAAGCCAGAGTTCAATGATTCAGGATACAAGAAGGCTGGCTCATCTGAAAAAGACTGCAAGAGCTGGAAGGGAAAAGGGGACTGGGAAGAGACATGGGGAGAAACATATTCCAAGAAAAGGATACCTGCATTATTTGTTGTCAACATTTTAAGGTATGTTTCTTGTTGCTGTAAAGATTGAATCCAAAAGAGCTTACAAAACATTGCGATTTTGTGAGGAATAATACGTGTCTTTGCAGTGGTGAAGTGCGAGCTGTGAAGGGCATACCTAGATCATTAAGTGTTGGCCAAGTGGTTTGGACTCCATCATCGTTATATAGCTTGGTTTTTGTGGCATGGTCATCTGATAATGGTTTCCAAAAGACACCAAGGAAACTTGGTATTAAATACTGCTATAACAGACCTTGTGCTCTGTATGCTGTTCCTGATCCTTTTATGGAAGAAGCTGACAAACCATTAATTAAGTGAGAACATCTGTCCTTGCTGACATTTTTTATTCAGTTTTATTTTGACTATGCATGTAGTATACCTGTTCTTACATATTGAGTGTCTTAATGTCACTATTTAATGATTTTCTAGTGATTGTGTGATAGTGTAAATACTTGTCTGAGAATAATTGTCGCACCATACCTTTTAATATCCATGAATTAATTTGCTATATATGTTTTCACCCTTTTTCTTCATTGATCCTAGTCCTGAGGAGACAAACGCTAAATATATGATATGCATCATGTGTTTTATTTTTTGATGTCATTTCTCTATATTTTTTACAGTATCAGTAAGGGTGAAGCCACATCTATAATCAAGTTAACATCAGAATTGAGCAGTGCATTTTTCCCACGATTCAGGTAGGACAACATGCAGTTTTCTTTGCTCAATACTGTTTTTGAGTTTAGGCCATACATCTCAACTGTTATATTGGAAGAAATACAAGCTACACATTCTACCAGTATTTCTTTAATTATGTATCTTCATTTGCATTAGAATTGTTAGCCGTCATTTTTCTCCCATGGTTAGAATGATAAAAACCAAAGTTCCTCAGAGTTTTAGACATGACAATTGATTGTTCATACATATTGTCAAGTGTATATTTGTATTTTAATTGGCATTTATGTAAAAACCATAATTCAAGTGCAGCGCCATTTGGAAGGTATAACTTTTTTGGCTGATGAGTAGGCTTTGTCATCATGTACTCAGTAGATATGAATCTTACTGCATCACTAACATAAAACTTTCACTATACATCTATACATTCAAAATTTTCATTTCTAGGTTATGAACTTATTATGTGTCGCTGATGCATGAAGATCATAGTTGTTATGGCGTCGCCATATCGTCGTGGCGGAAATTTGCTATTCGCCATATCTCGCCATAGTGCTCGAGGGTCTGTGGCGGGCGCCACAGGGGCGCTGTGGCGCCGCTGTGGCGTCGTGTGGCGCCCGCCACGGCTATGGCGCCCGCCATACAGAGGGAGAGCTGTAAAAAATTTTCTGTTCGCGCCCACTTCTATCCCAAAACCCTA
>KE371285.1:584481-595759 GCA_000418225.1 Zizania latifolia
GTGGAGGGAATCGTCGTCGTCGTCGTCAGAGTGGGAGGAGGACGGCGACGACGGGCGGGAGGGCGAGGACGGGGAGGTGGACGGTGAGGACGGCGCTGTGGTGTCGTCGTCCTCGTCGGCCGTGGCGTCGGAGAGGGACGAAGGCGGGAGCTTCCGCTTGCGGTGGGAGGCGCCGCCGCCGGACGTCGCGCCGGAGTGGGAGGGCGAGGGCGCCACGAGCCCGTCCATGGGGCGTGGTTCTAGAAGCTTCGAGGGGCTAGGGTTTTGCGGAGATCGGGGATCCCCAAGCTTCCGAGGCGGCAAGGGCTTCGAACCGGGCACGACGACGAAGAGGGGAGGGCGAGTGGTATGAGCTGTCTCACTGACGCTGGGACCATCTCACATATGTCCCCACCTGTCAGTGGTAGCTATTGTAAAGTGAGCCTTATTGTCAGTGGGTGTTCTGATCAAGCCAAAGAAACGGAGTAATTTGTTTACGTCTACTGAGTAAGAAAGCGGAAAGCCAAAGTACGTAAATGCCCTTGTGGGGGAGGCCTCAATGCCGCCTCTACTCGGAGCAGGAGGATGGCGGCGGCATGAGGAGGAGAAATTTGGTAGCGAATTTGGTAGCGATTTCTTCTCTAATCCAATCGGATCAAATTATTCCTCGCCAATGCAGAGATTCTTGTTTAAGTGTGCAAATATTAGGCCCCTGTATTGGTGAAACCCCATCCAAATTCCCAAGAATTTATTGCGGTTGCCTTCTACCGGGGTCCGGGGATAGGAGGAAAGATCCATCTCTCCTTCGAATTGGCTACTGCGAATGATCCGAAGATGCAAGAAGTTTCTTCTCCCGCTGTGCTTGGTTATGATTTTCTTCGGTCTTTGCTAAGGATTCGTTCAGCTCACCCGAACATCAGTGCATCACCATTCCTTCTCTCGTGTTTAGTTTCAGTACTCAGTTTCTCTCGAAATTTAGTATGGGTTGCCAAAACCTGTATTCTTGGAGTGAAGATCAGTTTCGAAATTTCAGTAGTTTCTCTGGATTCATTGGTGATATGTTTATGAATTTTGATGGGATGCAAGCCTGCAACTTTTGTTCTGGTCCACATTTCACCTAGGAAGCTCAACATAGGGACAACCTAGGAAGAGTAGTCTCTGTGTTTTTTTTTTCACTTTCATCTCTTAGATCAGTTAAGCAGTTCCACTTCGCATGCTTCCTGACCTGATGCATGAAAATCATCTCAATTTTTGTGTTCAAGTGTGAAAGTTTCACTAGTTTCAACCATAGAGCTGTGCTTGTCCATTGTCTCCATGTGCAGTAGTGTTGTTTTCTGTTATACTTGTGAACAAGGGGCTGAATTGGTAGGCAGTGTGCAACTACATGAACAAAATTCACAAATAAAGACAAGTATAGGATGCAAGTCGATAGGAAGTTAGCACCATGTGAGCTGGTAGCACTGGAATGTTCACCAAACTCACGATGCCTAATCAAATAATCCACCCGCTGTTACTTTCTGATATATTTGAGGTTCCAATGCAATGAGATATCTCATATCTGGCCTTCTAGTTTGTCGTTTTTGCTGATAAACTTCTTATTTGGTTTATGGAAGCTTATTTCATTTCAATCGGTTAATCATTGTTTAGAAACAATTTATTCAATATAGCCTTCGAATGTACCATTCAAGGGACTAGCCAGTATGAATATGCTGTCTGATGGGGAACTTATTTGCCTATAAAAAGACCATGTATGTAAAAAAAATATTGGTGTCAAATTTAAGTGATTTCAGAAGTTGACAAAATGGCCAGTCTATATACTGAATATCAAACAAAATTCCATGCCTACTGCAACGTAGATGCAATTTGAAGTGATTGTCAGAAGATGCTATGTAAACACTAACAAGTAAAAAAGTCACTGATTACAGATGATGGCATTGTTGAGTTCTGAACTTAAGAATTAAGATATTGGCCAGATCTGATCTTTGCATGTAATATGTAAATGCAAATGTGCATAATACGTGCCTTGTAGAGTCATTGTCTTAGTGCCAGTAGATGCTATATTCAATTTTCAATGCATTGAGATGATGTTTTCTACAAATAATGATCTGACACTGACTTGTTCTTCCAGCATGTGCAGATGTATCATCTTTTCTACCATAAGGCCTCCAGAGGATATTTTGTAGGATATGCCGTGAAGAATGATGGGAGAACTACTTTGTTTTTTGGCTCAGTCACTTGCACATGCAGTGGTTACAGACCTTAATAAACAAAATAAATAACTAGAAAACGTGCTGGTGGACTGGGTTGGTGACAGTATCATTGGCTCATGATGACAACTGCAGCAATACTCATCAAATTTCACAATGAACCTGCTCTTGATATTGTGAGGCAACCATGATGAGGGTTCTTTCACAGGTAAGTGCTATTTCTGCTTTCAATCAGTGGCTGCTACATCCATTTTCCATTTAATCTGTAGCTTTTCAAACCTTTGTACAACATGTTTATTTATCTAAATAATGTCAACATATCCTTTTCAACATGTCATTATTTCATCTTTTTAGTCAAAGTTGTTAGCCTCAAAACAGAACATCTCTCCAATACCAGGCCTAACTTTCAGACCTACTCTCCTTAATCTTAGTTCAGGATTGTTCATTAGAAGAAGCAGTCCAATTCAGTAGCTGCTCTTTCCTTTTCTGTCAACAATAGAAGAAAGCTAAGGGTTTAGCACCACTACCGCAAACTACGCAATTAGGCTGAAAAAGAACAAGTTTTTTTTGTTCTGGCAGCTTTGATAAATCCAAACCAAGATTGAAATGTATTGACCTCTGCAGCCAACCATAGTTATGGGTTGTGCACCAAGTCCTGCATGCCATTGGATCTTCTGGAAGTTCACCATCAAGGTTTACTCCAGTTTTCTGGATGCCAATTGTTGGACTTTTCTTTGCCGACGAATTGGAAGATAAGACAGCAGTGTGTGCCCAGTATGTAGAATATTCTGCATTTTAGTCATGTGCTATTTCTTAGATTATCCTTCTACAACCATTGACAATTTACTGAATAGCAAATCAAAGGTCAGCTATGTGAGGAAGGCTTTCAGCTTCATCCAATCGAATCACCTGATATCTTTGACCTGATCTCTTATGTTCAAACCTGGCAGAAAAAGTCATTCAAATGCTTGCTCTCTAAAGCTGCATTTATTTCATTTTTGACAATGTCTGCAACTCTCCAACTCTCCATTGTTGTTGTTTGAGCCGAAACAAATTATAAGTACATCCTTGTGCAGGCAATCCAGTGCAGAGCAATCCCAACACAAAGCTGAGCAATGGGGTCCTCAAAGCTCATGGCTGTAGCTCTTCTCATCCCGGCCGTTCTGGCTTTCCATGCTCCAATGGCCACCGCTGCAAACTCCAACCTTTTCCGGGACTACATCGGCGCCATCTTCAACGGCGTCAAGTTCACCGACGTTCCCATCAACCCTAAAGTCCGGTTCGACTTCATCCTCGCTTTCATCATCGACTACACCACGGAGACGAACCCGCCGTCGCCGACCAACGGCAAGTTCAACATCTTCTGGCAGAACACCGTCCTCACCCCGGACGCCGTGGCGTCCATCAAGCAGAGCAACCCCAACGTGCGGGTGGCCGTCAGCATGGGCGGCGCCACCGTGAATGACCGCCCGGTGTTCTTCAACATCACCTCCGTCGACTCGTGGGTCGCCAACGCCGTCGAGTCCCTCACCGGCATCATCCAACAGAACAACCTGGACGGCATCGACATCGATTACGAGCAGTTCCAGGTTGACCCGGACACCTTCGCCGAGTGCGTCGGCCGCCTGGTGACGACGCTCAAGGCCAAGGGGGTGATCAAGTTCGCCTCCATCGCGCCGTTCGACAACGCCGACGTGCAGCGCCACTACCAGGCTCTCTGGGCCAAGTACGGCGCCGTCATCGACTACATCAACTTCCAGTTCTACGCCTACGGCCCCAGCACGACGGCGGCACAGTACGTCGACTTCTTCAACAACCAGATTGTCAACTACCCTGGAGGGAACATCCTGGCCAGCTTCACGACGGCGGCGACGACGAACTCGGTGCCGATCGAGACAGCGTTGAGCGCTTGCCGCACTCTGCAGCAGGAGAACAAGCTCTATGGTATCTTCATCTGGGCTGCTGATCATTCCAGGAGCCAAGGATTCAAGTATGAAATAGAATCGCAAGCACTGTTGGCTAATGCCACCACCAGCTACTAGCTTAGCGCCTTATCCAAATCCGTCGCTGTTTCCTTTCATAATTTGATCAGCAATAAGCTCAAGAGTTGCATACGAAATTCAACTCAGATATCAAATTCAAATCTTGCTATCTTGAAACTGGAATGAAGAATAAAACTTACCAAATCTCTCACAAAGATTTTGTCTAGTGGAGGATATGCTGACTTTAATTAGGTTGGCAAGATAACAACATAGGTTGCTGAGCTTCTTTTCCCATCCATTGTTGATAGGCTCTCCTGTCCTTGTCAATCTGTTAGTGCAAACAAATGCGTAATGTGCCATTAAGCACCTCTGATAGCAAAAGTAATCTAAACCAATCCAAGTTGTATTACCTTTTCCATGGCCTCATCATCACAACACATATATATATATGACCAAATCAAATGTTCTCCCCATTGATGATCTAGCGACCTGCAGCCTCCGTCGATCCAGCAACACCATACAGATCGATCGATCGGTCGATCAGAATCTGTGGTGAGTTCATAGCGAGATCAATCGATTTACAAACCAGATTTATCAGGACACACAATGATATATCATGATGATTAATTGATAGCCAAAGTCCTAATAAGGCCTATCATCGTCCTCGTCGTCATCGTACATGATAATCCTGGCAATGGTGATCAGACCCATATCCATGCTTGATCGTACATATAGAAGCCTATATAGTGAGTAGCTAGTTTGGGAGCTGGTAGGAGCTCTCATCGATGGGTACCACCTTGGGCACGTCGACGGGGAGCACGTCGACGTCCTTCATCCAGGGGTTGTCGGCGGCGGCGATGGCGGCGGCGTCGATGGGGCGCAGCGCCTTCCACACGGCGCTGTTGCACTTGAAGCCGGAGCCGAAGGCGATCTGCCACACCCGGTCTCCCTTCCTGATCCTGCCCTTGGCCTCGCAGTAGGCGAGCTCGTACCACAGCGAACTGCTCGACGTGTTGCCGAACCTGTAGAGCGTCATCCTGGAGGGCTCCATGTCCCACGGGCTGAGCTTGAGGCTCTTCTCGAGCTCGTCCAGGACGCCGCGGCCGCCGGCGTGGATGCAGAAGTGGTCGAGCGCGAGCTTGAAGTCCGGCAGGTACGCCTTGACGTCGGCGCGGAACACCTTCTTGAGGACGACGGTGGCGAGGAAGCGGAGCTGCTCGGACATGGGGAGGACCAGCGGGCCGAGGGTGGTGATGTTGGTCTTGAGCGCCTCGCCGGCGACCACCATGAGCTCCTTGGAGAGGGAGACGCCGACCTGGCCGGCGTCGTCTTCCTCCTGGGTCACGCAGCCGAAGCTCTGGTCGTGCGCGCCGCGGTGGGTGCGCACCGTGTGGATCAGCTGGTACTTGGCGCGGCGGCGGTCGGCGCGGCGGTTTGACAGCAGAATCGCCGCGCCGCCGACGCGGAACAGCGTGTTGGTCACCAGCATCGACCGGTTGTTCCCCATGTAGGCGTTCAGCGTGATGTTCTCCGTGCTCACCACCAGCGCGTACGTGTTCTCGTGCACCTGCATCCATGCATCCCCAAATTACATTCCTCAGCAAAAAAAAATCCCACAAATTAACAAACAGCTTAATTAATTACTACTAATTTGTATCTGATCGATCGACCCCGATTGGTTATTTGTCTGTGCCAACTAACAGCAATCAATCGTACTATCGTATAAAATCTTAGACATATTGTTTGGTATAGCTTTAACTCGTATATATGATTTGTACAGTGTAATAAAACAAAAACAGTTTAAATTTTTATTTTTAGTCTTAAATAAAAACTAGATTACTTAACTAAATACACTCAATCCATTCACATTCTTAATCCAGAAATTTTTAAGCTAAATTTTACCAGCTCTAAAAAATTATGTATCTGTGCCAAACAACATGGCATTAATATCATTTTTACCGTATCAAATTTTAATGTTTTTTCAATATATTAATAATGTAAGATTTCCAAAATTTGACTGAACGTGCACATTCTATAATGTTATCTAGTTAAAACATGGTGAGGCTAATCAGTTATAATTTACTATCACATAAATGATCTTTAGTGACGTAGCTTTATTGACGGATAAAAGACACACGTCATTAATATATCTTTAGTGACGAATGTGTTTACAACCGTCACTAAAGATTTACCTTTAGTGACGGGACTCAATAATGTCCGTCACTAATGAGTTGTCAAATTCTAAACTGATCTTTAGTGATGGGCAACGTTGAGACCCGTCACTAAAGACCTATCTTTAGTGACGGGTGTGAGATCCATCACTAAAGATAGTGACGCGTGAATATCTAGACCCGTCACTAAAGACCGACGCATATGAAAATTTGGGCGGACAGAAGAACACTAGCCCGAAAACATACACGCACTATTATAAAGCCCTGTCTTCCCTCTTCAGTCTTTACTCTCAATCATTCTATGACTTCCCTCCCTTGCTCTCTCTACTTGATCTTTATCATTGTCATCTCGAGCTCTATCGATGATGGCCGACGTCACTATAAGATCTACTCGACGGCGCCCGACGTCACCTCATGCTCCACCCGACCATGAACTCATTGGTATTGAGCTGCTTCAACAAATAGTATATAGTTATTGCCATTGCTTCACCAAATCCTACTACCTACTCTCCTCTATTTTTGTCACATCTTTATCTCCTTCTTTATCATCGCCTCTCCTCCTCTATTTTGGCTCGAGGTAGAGGCATCACCGAAGATGCCCACGTGAAAAACACATCGGAACAACGATAAAAATGACGGAAAGAGTCCCTCCATGACCACCTCGGATCTAATATTCTTCTTTATCATCGCCTCTCCTCTATTATGGCTTGGGGTAGAGGCCTCACCGACGATGACCACATGGAAATCACATCGAAACAATGACAAAAACGATGAAAAGAGCCTCTTCATGACCACCTCAGATCTAATTGTCATCTCATTTAAACTGAAAGAAACTAAACGAAGTTATATAGAACAGATCTGAAATGAAAAAAAATTTGACCTTTAGTAACGCGTGAATATCTATATCCGTCACTAATGATCCATCTTTAATAACGAGTATAGATACCTTTAGTGACACACATACATATATACCCGTCACTAAATATGGACAATTAGTGACGAGTATAGATGTATGTCCGTCACTAAAGGTCACTATTAGTGACGGGTGTATGCCCGTCATTAATGATAGGTCATTACTGACGTGATAAGAATAATAGATATGATGTTCGTCACTAATGACTGTTATGATTCGTCACTAATAGCCTGCTTTTAGGTAGTGATTATCAACATGCAAGGAACACATGTCCTGAATCTTGATAGCAACTTGTACTTAGGTTTCTAACTCTGTTCTTAAATATACGGCGTTTGTACAACGGTCTTCAATATACATATTTCCAATATTACCATTTCTAGCTATATTTATGGAAATGATTAAAAACACAATACTTTATGAAAGTTTATTCATGAAAAATATGCTAATATCATTTTTACCGTACGAAATCTTAATATTTTTAATATATTAACAATTTAAGATTTTCAAATTTTGACTGAACGTGCACATTCTATAATGTTATCTAATTAAAACATGCTGAGGCTAATCATTTATAATTATCAACCAGTAAGGAATGCATGTCTTGAATCTTGACACAGAACAATGGCCCGGCAAATGCAACTTCACTTAAAGAGTTCCTAAATCTATTTCCAACTAGATAATGTCTGGACAACAATACCATAATATTTTTAATCTACAATTTAAGATTTCGAAATTTGGCTGCACTCACTCTATAATGTTATCTAATTATAAACATAGCTAGTGTACATATGTTAATCACACTCTATAATGTTATCTAATTATAAACAGAGCTAGTGTACATATGTTAATCACAGCAATACTTTGCTGTTAAGCCAATGATTGAACGCTAACTGTTTGTTTGCGCTGATTAATGAAAAGATTTGCCTGTTGTGTTCTTCTTCTAGCTCGTAGATGAGATCTAGCTAGGACCACGCAGCTCGCGATCGAATGAGCTGGACCTCCATGAATTCGATCAGCTCCATGAATATGCTGCTCTGAGGTACATACATATATATGGAGATCGATCTACAAGACACGTCCTTATCATGCATCACCATCCTCCAAAGTATTCCTTAATTACTTCGTGTAGATAAACAAATGCTGATATTTATTGCGTTTTCTTGTGCATTCCATGTGCCCTCCACAGCTGGCCATAACCATATATTAAGTGTGTTCTTGCTTTGGTTTGAATGCATTGGGACATGTAGTCACAAAAGAAATCTTCCATCCGTTTTATATTATAAGCAACAAGTACTCTTGCAACTCCGTAGTAGGACATAGGGAAGTAATTTAAAAGACCAAAATAACTTAAACAGCATGTATGTACTAAATTATTTAGAGCACCCTAGCTACTCTTAGAATCTAAAACTCTAATAAATTATCTAACTCTAATAGTTGTAGAATATAGAAATGAACTATAATCTTAAAACTAAGAAACACTAGCTATGTTCTCTAAATTCTCATCAATATAGAAATAAACTAGAATTTTAAAACTAAGAAACACTAGATTCTCTAAATTCTCATCAGTTTGTTCTTAGTTCTTAGCTACTAAGGATCTCTATTATTAGGAGGGGGTTAGTATGCACAGAAACAGGCAGCGGAAAAAATGATTGAAAATCCGAAAACGCCGGACAAACACCAAAACGAAATATGCCCTGCACACCCGAACTAAGGGGTACTGGCAAGCTGAGTTGGTAGCTAGAGTCACACTACTGTGCTTGTATTTGTTGAGTAGTTACTGCTGGCACTGCGGTATTTGGTAGCAGTACTGTGATAGTAACAAGATGCAGGTTGGAAGATGGGAGAGGGTTAAATACAAGGCTGCGTCTTAACGTCCACCCAATCACATTTACTCCTCTGCTGGGTCAGAGCTGGTGTTCTTCACCGGCCGGCAGGGATCCAGATATGTATAATGGGGCACTCTTGTCTAGCTAGTATCATAAATCCATGGTAAATGTGCCAGTCCATGCATGATGATGAGACAGTAGTAGATGAGGATGTTTTGCCATTTTCAAGCTAGGAGAGATTTTTGTTTTATGAGTTTAGTTACGTTCTTCTTGCAGAAGTGTAAGTATGTTGATGAAGTTTTGAAGTTCCTAATCTTCTACATCTTTTAGAAATGGGAACTTACAGTACTTGTGGCCGGGTAAGCCAATTATCTACAAACTGACCTGCACAAAATGCAGCAATGCACCTTAAATATTTTCCTTGCTTCTAAGAGCAGAGCTATATTCATTATGTTCAGATCAAGTTTGTCTCAGATGATCAGTTGTTACAGCTTCCAAGATAAGGGTGTTACTATTTACTACTCTAAATCTGTGACGGTGCATTACAGATGCACAAACAAGTAGAAAATTTCAGTATCAGTTCAGCATGCAGACGTTGGCAAAACATGCATCATTGTGCTGCAACACTGCATAGCAAGAAGGAAACACGAGATCACTGAGCTGTGCCAGCAGTAAGCAGTTCTAGGAGTAAATTTTTGCAACATGCAAGACTGAGCTCTGAGCATGTAAATTTAAGATTGAGACAGATGCTGCTCCCTGTCTGAAACACACAGGAGGTCCTGCCCACTGCTCGGTGCAGTGCTTGTCTGGAACTGTGAACTCACTCACTTGCCAGCTAAAACAACAGTTCCGATTGGATTTCTATAAATAATTTGTCCCTCTCAAAATATAGAACTTTACTTATGTCAATGATGTCACTCGAAATAATAATATATCACTATTTACATCAATAATATAACTACTATAAAAAAAAGCAAAGCCACTGTTTAATAGTAATAAATTATCAAATCACTCCTAATCTGCAGCAGGTCTACACAAGTATTTAGGTCTTAATTACCTGAATGATCACTCACACTATCTTTAGATTTGTCTTGCAAATCTTTTGTTGCATCTTCTTTCACTCTTTTTATAGTACTGAAAAAGCTATAGCCAAAGTCTTGTACTGAAAAGTACCAGTAAAAGATCTAGCGTACTACATTTTACATGGATAGACTAACTGCTAAATAAAGTGTGCTGCTTAATTATGATTAATTATTGTCTTCTCATTGATCACTATGATCCCCCTCGATTCTTATATTTGTTATTTTGGGCTTGGTGCAAAAATTAAAAAAATCAATGTTGCTCTTTATTCATTCTATTTTAAAATATAAGTTTTTATTTGTAAGAGTAATATAATTTATTTTACAAAAGAAAAAATACAAATTAAAAATATCAATAATTTCTAAAATAACTTATATTTAGGAAATAATTGAGAAGAATAAAACAATTTATATAATAAATCCGAATAAGTATTAATTGTTTCTACAGGCTCTCTGGGGTCAGTCTCACGTAGCAATGCAAGATGCTCTCATTTATTCCATCCGTATCGGAAGGAGCCATGCATTGGCCGTGGCCATGGTCGCCGTCGTACGCCGCCATTACTGCCTAGGGTTTCGTGCATGCATGAGCCATTTATGGCGGATGGGATCAGTGCAGCAGTGTACGTACCTGGAGCAGGCGCTTGGCGAGGTCGATGGCGATGATACCGGCGCTGCAGCCCATGCCGCTGAGGTTGTGGGAGACGACGTCGGGGCGCATCTTGTAGCGGTTGACGATGAGGGAGGTGAAGGACGGGGTGGGGCTGAGGAGGCTGGAGTTGAAGATGAGCACGCCGACGTCGGAGGCGGCGACGGCGGCCTTGCGGAGGACCTCGTCGACGACGCCGAAGATGACGGCGTGGGACTCCTCCCTCGCCGTGCCGAGGCACATGTCGACGGGGAGGCTGAGGAGAGACGTCGGGAAGTGCGTCGCCTCGCCGAGCCCCGACCGCTCGAGCATCCGCTTCTGGAACGCCATGCTCTCGCCGCTGAAGCGGCCGCACCGGCTGAAGTGGGCGATCGTCTTGGCGCGCGACGCCTCGTGCTCTACCGGCGCCTTGTACCCGGCGAGGTCCACCAGGTACACCGGCCGCGGCCGCGACGCCGCGTACGTGTACGCCGCC
>KE371285.1:595799-636303 GCA_000418225.1 Zizania latifolia
CACCTCCCCGGCCAGCTCCACCCACAGCACACGCACCCAGCTGGCCCCCGGCGCCGTTAGCATCGACAGCCTCGGCGCCGCCACCACCAGCGCCGTCACCGCCACGATGTGCGGCAGGTGGCGGACCACGCGACGGCACAGCACCCCGGCGTGGTTCTTGGTGGCCAGCTTCACCGTCCTCACCAGCTCTCTGTCCATTATCACTATCTACGTACCTCCTCGATCTCCCTAGCTAGCTCTCCTCTCTCTTTGTCTCTCTACTCTTCAATGGACACGAGGAAGAAGAACAAGAAGAGGAGGAGGAAGGTATGGGAGGGTGGGCAATGGCGTGGCTGGATTTATAGGGTTGGAGAGAGCAAGAGTGCCATAGAGAGAGAGCGAGCTCAATGCGAAGCAGCTAGCCGATGAAAGGCAGAGACCACCGAATGCATTAAGGGTCCCTTTGTTTCCGTTTATTTGCATATGTATTTGCTGGCCTGGCTATCCAGATCAGTAAGGGAGGCCCAGCTCATATGAGTACAATATATTAATATATGTTTGTTTGGTTATATATATCTATTTAAACTGGTTAAAGTGATAATTGTTTGTATTTGGATACATTGCATAAGATCAAAAATAGATAAACAATAAATTACTATGATATTTATTATATGCAACTATTTTGTTATAGTTCCTAATTCATCTTATAGTATTTAATATTATTTGAAATATACTATTATTTAATATATATTAATAGTGCACTAACAATATTATTAGCTAGTTAATTATACGCATCCAACAAGCAGTTACTAAATCTTGAATCCCTCTTTTTTATATTATAGTTTGTTTGATTTTAAGTCTTTTTTTGACTTTGATGAAATTTAAAGAAAAATATATTAACATCTATATTATCTAATAAATATCATATTAAAATATATTTTATGATTGGTTTAGTGAAACTAATTTAATATTTTAGCTATTAGTATATTTTTAGAGATATTTGGAGGGAATACATGGCACGTGCCTGGGCATGCACCTCGATTAGCTATATATATATATATATATACACATCATTCGAATACAGATGCAAATTTTTAAAAAATTTGGGTTATGAAGTTTATCTTATTTAATTACGTGCTACTACGTGTATTTGAAAAAAATATATGTTGGTAATTTTTACTTATAATTTAAATAAAAATATATGTTTTTATTATACCTGTGATATCGTTGGGTTCACATTTAAAAATACTTTTGTATAATGCTAGTTTTGTAGTTGATGGTATAATCTATAAGTAATTAATAGTTAAAATTGTACGCTGAACACCATGCATGTCAAAACTAGATAGACCTTCCATTTTATGATGGAGAAAACAATAACTAGTTTAGACAAGTTTTTTTGAACTAAATTTGAAACTTTAAATACTTTTTCTTGGTGATATTTTGATTGTAGGTAGGTCACATGTATATTTATATTTCATCAGCAAACAATGTGATCCAAACTTATCCACTTTGAGTACTATTTTCTCTAAGTATTATTTGAATTATCATACATATATATACCCTGAAACAGCTGAAAAATTAGAAAGAAAATGCATTTTTACCCCAAAACTGAAAACATTTAAAAATGCATTTTTTTGCCCGGAAAATCATTATATATAGTTTGAGTTCAATTTGCCATTTCAAACCTTAGCCCAAGGCGCCATGCATGGTGCCCCCATTTTGTCATCCTATATATACATACACATGTGTACTTTGTGGTGTACACATGTGCGTGTTACGTACTGTAGAGTAAGTATTGAGAATAAATACGTGTACGTAGGACAGGTAAGAAAGAGTAGGGTAGGTGGCATGCATGCAGTGAATTCATTGTTCAGTGAGAAAGTAGCTAGAGCCTAGAGATTGGAATTTATTCGTGTCCGTTCTCGTGGATTCAATGCAGGCAATTGCACACACACTCGCTTTTACAGGCTTTGCGAAGGCCGGACAGAGCAGAACGTTTTTGCCCTTAATTTGACTACACTCCCATGTGTTGCATACAAAGTACGGAGTAGCATGCTGGCCCCGTCCCAAGCGCATCATGAAACCAGCGACGAAGTTACAGACTCTTTATAGCCCAATGCAAGCAAGCCGTATATGTAATGTAAGGATTTTTTTAATAATCTTATTTGAAATCACAAAAATTAGGTTGACTTTTCAAAAAATTAGTCCGTCGATTTAAGCCTTATCGATTAACCAACAGTCGACAACAGTCGACATAAGTTAGATCACACCATTAAGCTCGTGTCGACACCGTTGGTTAGTCGACGGGAGCACCGTGCGCCACCGCTAGTCAACTGAGTGGTGCTAACACTACTACAGAAAACCCTATTAGTGACGAGTAATAACATTTATTAGTGACGGATAAGTCTCCCGCCATTCTTATCACGTCAATGATATAACATCATTAGTGACGGGTAATTACCCGTCACTAAAAGGTAATTACCCATCACTAAAGGGTCAACCTTTAGTGACGGACGACAATATTCACCCGTTACTAAAGGGGCTTATCGGCACACCTGCTATGGATCTTTAATGACGGGTCATAATGTCACCCGTCACTAAAGGGGTCTTTAGTGACGGGTGATCATTGTTACCCGTCATTAATATTATGGTTATTTAAAAAAAATTGTTTTTAGGCTGTATCCTGAATCAAAGCCAGAATTTGACAGCTAACATATCCAGCATTATATTCTAAAGCACATCACAGAAGATTCATAACCAAATTAATATCTCATATATTAACTTCTAACTCGTTATCTCGAAGAAATTGCATGGCTAAAACAAAGTTTCATAAGAGCATCATTCCCTAACTTCTAACTTCTAGCTAACTTCTAACTTCCATAAGAGCTTAAATAGTATCCTACAGAGATTCTTTCTGTCTACCCGCCATAAATTGCTTAGGACTGTACATGTCTAGTTTTGCAGCCTCTTTTATGGTCACCCTGTACTCCTTCTCCCTAAAAAAAAGAATCAGTACAATATACACAATGGTTATCAGTGCAAAAAAGAAGATGGATAGAAAGACATCGTACCCCAGGTTTACACCACATATATGATAGCCTCAATTGCACCATTGTTGATGTTGAAACGGAAGGCACATACTGTGCCAACTTATAATGCGTTATCTCGAAGAAATTGGCTAAAATCAATAGTTAGGTAGCACCGTCCATCCGTGGATTTATGCACTGTAATTGGGACTGCCTCAGACCCTGCTGCTACCACTTGAATCTCGGTGGTATGCTGTTGTAGGTGAGGTGTGATGTACTTCTCACAGTATTGCCTTGAAAAATACTATAACAATAAAATTTAAACAAAGCTAGTTAGATAAGGCCAAGTGTATAGATGATCTAGTTAACTACCGACTAGTGCAAATAGCTTACCATCGACTTCTTGTTGATGATCGTGTTATTTATTGTGCAGACAGATAACCGAGTCTCAGAGGATAAACCTGCTGAGATGTCTTGCAGGAGAGCCTTTATTGCTAGAGTTACATCTGTTGGATTGCCAAAATAACAACGTCTAGCGCATGGCCAATGATGACAGAGGTCTAGGAAGGCAGCGGTGGTGGCTAGAGTTCGTTGTTTTTGGTAAAGTGTGCATGCAGGACTCAAAAATTTAGGTGAAGTGTGTAGGAACTGAATAGCGTCTTTCTAAAAATATATCGAATGACTTATCTGTGTTAGGTGCTAGTTATATGATACATATCTCAGACAACTCACAATTATGCCACAGATAACATGGATATATATACTAGCGTAGTGTGCCTTTAGGGGGACTGATGTAGGAATGCCATTGAAATCTTAGTGCATCTGAAGCATTTCCACCGGCGTAGTTCAGCACTTTAGCAGGAAGCCCTTGATGTGTAATGAGAATAGTAATAATCCGTTGGTGTCACGGAAACAGGGTTACTGCTTGTGCACCTACTATTGATTCTAGCGGGTGCTAAGACTCACACAAACCTTGCGTACACTATGGGAAAACAGAATTTTGCGCTCGGCGAAGGCCACAGTGCACTCGGCGAAGTGTTCGCTGAGTGTTGCACTCGGCGAACAACATTCAGTGAATCCGCTGTCGGCAAACAGAGGTTCACTGAGTGTTTTTCATCGGGCACTCGACGGACAAGTTTGCTGAATGTCAAATTTAGCACTCGACGAAAAAAGCGACTAATGGGGGCTACAGGGACATGACGGCCGGTTTACCGAGTGCCAAAAGAAAGCACTCGGCAAACAAGGCACTGCAAAATAAAAAAAAGGCAGGGTGCGTGCGTGGCACGGCAGGGACCCCGCGCGCTGCGCGGAGTGGTGACGGCGCGGCACGGTGATGTGGAGGGGCGATGGTAGCGGACGGCGCAGCGGAGGGGCGACACGGAGGGGTGGCGCAACTGAAGGGCGACGGGGCCGGCGTGGAGGGGAGACGATGAGGGGCGGCGCGGTGGAGGGGCGATGGGGCTGACACGGCGCGGAGGGGAGACGGGGTCGGCATGACGTGCGCTGAGGGACGATGGCGCCGGCGATGGAGCTGACGGGGCGACGGCGTGGCGCATGCGGGGGAAGAGTAGGAGTGCAGCTGAGAGGTGGCGTGGGAGGGGGAGGAGTGCAACCCATTTAATGGAGCGTGAAATTTTTTCAAAAAAAATGGCGCCTAGTTCAAAAATTTGGCGGGATCTGAAATGTTTTCTTTGCCGAGTGTTTGCACTCAGCAAAGAGTGTTTTTTATTTTTTTTAAATTCTGTCAAATGTGTTTTTCATTCTTTTTCCTTGACATTTTTTGTGAAACAATTTCAAATTTAGTGGGTAAGGCCTAAAAATTGACTCAAAAATATAAATATGATTTTTTGGGGACAATTTAATTTATTATTTTATGCACTTGTAGTTCAAATTTAACATGTTTCAATTTAAATCCTAGAAAAACAATTAATTAACTAAAAATAGCTAATTGACCTTAAAAAATGCCAAATATTTTTATGGGATAAGATACACTGTATTTTGATTTTAAAAAGAGTTTTAAGTTTAAACGAAAATTTAACCATTAATTTGCTTTCAAACGCAATCCATTCTTTTTTTAAATTAATCCTAATTCGGCCTTGGAGAATCTCCGGTTTTCTTAACATCTCGCGTGACAAATTTCTCAAAACATTTTTAAAATTTTATCACAGCATCTACGTATCATATTATAACACCATGACATGTCTCATATTTTTTAGACTTTATTTAATTTTTTAGAATTAAAAAACCATTAAGCTCCACGTTGCCAATTGAGTGTCGTAACCTAGATTTTTCAAACTTTCTTTCCATTTAGTGGGTAAGGCCTACAAATAGACTCAAAAATATAAATATCATTTTTCTACAAATTTTGGTTTATTATTTCATGCACTTGCAGTTCAAATTTGACCTATTTCAATATAAATCCTAGAAATACACTTAATGAATTAAAAATAGTAAATTGACTAAAAAATATCAAATTTTTATATGAGATAAGTTATATTGTATTTTGATTATAAAAAAAGTTTCAAGTTCAAACAAAGATTTAACCATCGATTTGCTTTCAAACCTAAGACATTCATTCTCTAAACCCTAATTCATCCTCGGAGAATCTCTGGTTTCTTAACATCCTACGTGATAACTTTCTTAAAATATTTTTATATTTTTATCACAACATCTACGTATTATATGATAACACTATGACACGTCTCGCGTTTTTTAGACTTAATTTGATTTTTTAGAATTAAAAAACCATTAAGTTCCATGTTGCCGATCGAGTGTCGCAACCTAGATTTTTTAAAATTTCTTTTAATTTAATGGATAAGAACTAAAAATGAACTAAAAAACATGAATATATTTTTTCTATAAATTTTGGTTTATTATTTTAGGCACTTGCAGTTCTAATTTCACCTATTTTAATTTAAATCCTAGAAACATAATTAATAAATTAAAAATAGCAAAAGGACCTAGAAAAATGTAAAATATTTACATAGAATAAGATATGTTATATTTTGAGTATAGAAAATTTTCAAGCTCAAACAAAATTATAAATATCACATAGGCTAGAAACATTTTTCACACAAAATGATGACTATCCTGAGTTTGCTGAGTGTTTTTAAAAAACACACTCGGCAAACTCAGAAATTTGTTTTCGCCGCGCCCAAACAAGCCGTCATGACCTCTGATTGCACCTAGTTTTTTTTATTTTTGCCGTGTGTCAAATTTCACCGAATGTATTATTCGCCGTTCGCCAGGTATAAAAAGTTCACCGAGTACGTTTAGCCGGCACTCGGCCAACGATCGTTTTCATCGAGTGAAAAAAATACGCTCACCAAAGATCTAGACACTCAGCATTTCAGTGAAATGCTGCTTTTTCGTAGTAGTAATCATTAGATGGTGTGTCCTACGTGGCTATAAGCCCATGACAAGATTCGACAATAGGAGCGTGTCCCTCCAAAGGCTAATTAATGCTATGGCCCGTAGGATGTGACGATATGACCGCTAAAATTAGAACTGAAATAAATCAGCGTAAGGTAGGTACTCGTGGAATTTAGTGAAACTACACCAAATTCAGATCTTCAGAATAGCTAGATTCAGGAAATCTAGCCTACAATGCACCAAAGGAGTTGGCTCCTTCCGACATGAATTAGTTGAAGCTAGCTAGTATTAATTTGAAGCTTCTCTACATGTCATTAATTACCGATGCGAGTTGTATATATAGATAAGATCACACTGAGATATCTCTCTCGTCTTACTATACCTATAATACAACTAAAGCGGTCGATCGATTAATCGTGCACATAGGGCGGCATAGCAGAATATGCATTCACATGGAGTAAGTACGCACTTACGTACTACATATCGAAAGCCATTATTCAGAGAGGGAAGCAGAAGCTAGGCCAGCTGCATGCAGATGATGCAGTGCAGTCTTGAGTCTTCACTCTTCTCCTCATCACTCATCAGCCTGTTGTGTTCCGCTGTTTATGGAGTACAGTAGCACATGCATTTCTTGGTTCTTGCCAGGCCTTCAATGCGTTTCAGACTTTGTAACCAACAGTACGTACTGACCTAGCTTCTCTCTCTATCTATCTATCTATCCTGTTACTGGCTTACTGCCACTGAGATAAATGAGAGATCGATCATCTAATTTAGTTACCTAGGTCTTTCACTTTCAGGGTTTTCTTGGCCTGTTAGCCTGTTTAGCTGGCTGAAGCGACTGAAGACTGGGGTCTTGGCCCTTGGGGATCGAAATGAATCGACCGAACCATCGATCAGAGCTGGGTAGCTACTTCAGTACGTAGTACTGTAACCATTCTTTATCTTTCGTACATATATATGCACAGCATAGATATGATATATACGTACTCTTGTTAATTAATTTCCACGTCAGCCAGCACATGCATATATCTCTGTATTCGCTTTTTTAGAGAGACAATTAATGCAAATCTGTATTCGTACATGTGTATGTAAACGTGTACATAGGAGCGTATTGTTGGTTGCACATGCAGGGTATGCAGTAACTGCAAGAACTGATGGAAACAGTGGTGGTCAGATCTGCCAAGCAGCTAGCTAGCCGAGCCCTGCGCATGCATCGATGCAGGCCAATCGCTGAACGCTATAGCACGTGTCACGTACACACACTCCTCTGATGCTGTGAGCATGTTGGGATGAACCGGCGCAAAACCGTGATTCAGCAAAAATCGGTCCGTCCATAAAGTAAACTCATCTAAATCCTCTTAAATCCACACCCACAAAATGAAGCGCATATGTTTTAAACCAAAAACGAATTTATCCATCGGACACGGTGGGTTTGCAGTAGCAGAAACAATAGCAGGAGCAGTAGCTGTAATATAAATAGCCAAATCAGTAGAGTAGAAGCACAATAAGTAAAAACAGGGATAACTTGTAAACATGCATGTTTTAAAAACTCATGTCTAACCCAACAATAACCAAATACACGTAGGCACAAATTTAAATATAAACCTATTATTATCAGGTTAGATACCTGTCAATAAAATTATTGTTGCTGTGACCTCCTGAGGGCGTCCTGACTTCTTGAGAGCTAGCCCATGACATGCATATATATATATATGGAAAATTTTACAGTCCTTGAGGAGGTACTATATTTTTTAGTGTTAATTTTAGTACCTTTTAGTACCTCAGTCACTAGGAGTAGGAGGTACCAAAATTAACACTAAAAAATATATTACCTCTTGAACCTCCTGTACCTCTTCAAATACTGTAAAAGCACTTTGTGTGTGGGTGTGGGTGTGTAGGTGGGGAGTATGTATTTCCTACTGTCACGACCTAACATTGTACTACATTCAAAATTAATAGTTCCCCTAAAATATGGAGAATGATTCAAGCAAAAATTAATGAAGGCCCATTGTTAGATCTTAAATGCGCATGAAATAATGTGAGGAGAACACAACCACAACCACTTGTGGGCTTCATCCTGTTCTCTTTGGCCTCAAATGTCATATGTACAGTGAAGCTGGTTGCACAGTCGCCTTGCCTTCACATCCTTGAAATTCTTTTGGACAAACCATCCTTGAAAGTTGAAGGAACGACGAACTGATCATCGTGATTTTTTTATGCGAAACATGGAGATACATTGACATGTGATATTAGGAAAACTATGTACGTACGTAGAACATGGGAATCTTAAAACATTATTGTTTATCCAGAATTTCAAGCACATTGGTGCAGTGGCTTCCCAGCCGTGCAGTCGCAATGCCAACCGACCTCAAATTTAAAGTTGAAACTTAGAAGCTACAGGTTACCGATTGTGAATGTTCATGATTAATGAAAAGCGCACGGAATTTAATTTTGTATTTTTAGAAAAAAAAATACAACTCTGAGAAAATATGCTGTTCTCTTTCAGAAAAAAAAAAGGAAATTTGTTAGTTTGTTGTGCACGGTGTGATGTTTTTAACCTTCAACCCGTAGTCGTAAATGCCTAGATTTATGTTGTGCACGGCAGTTGCACGAACATAATGCATATCGATCGATCGTCTAATGTCGTTATCATAGAACTGAATATTTGAATTACATGTCATTTCGAGATTTAGCTAGCTTGAGACTACTTTACACGGTGTGGTCTTGTGGACCACCCCAAAAGTGTAATTATTGTTACACGGAAGAATCAAATTGTATATGCTTTTGGTTGAAGATACTCTGTACTTTTGTGAGAATTAACCTAGAGCCCTGTGTACTATATCGTCACACAAATAAGTGTAATCATGTAATTGGCCTATACACAATTCACTTTGTATGGAATGGCTACACGTTAGTTTTCTTGATATGCACATACCTCTTATTCCCTTGAGAAATAGTATAAGGTGTGTTACTCTTTTTTTCCTTTAAGTCTTCACTCATAGACATTATTATCTCTTCAACGAATAATTTCTTCAAATAAATTTGTATCTAATAACATATTTTCTCTCTTTTCTCTCCAAATTCTCTTCTTTGCTTTTTTAGATATTGTGTTGAACTGGTTTCTTGCATTAGACATCATTTATCTCTCCCACATCAATAAATTCTTTGCCCCTGGTGGTCTAAAGCAAGGCTGGCCGTTGTCAAGAAGGAAAGAGCATCCTTTGATGCAAAAGTTACTGTCACAACATGACTCCTGTGGAAGGAAAGGAACAAGCGAGTATTCGACGATGTCTGTCGTTCGGTTAATGAGCTGAGGGAAGTAATTTATGAGAAATGGTTAACTTGGAATGCTACAGGGTTAGGTCTTTAGCTCTACTTTTCTAAAGTTGTAGCAACTTGTACATAGCCTCTGTTTTTCCCTTTCGGTTGTTCTCAGCCTGACCCTAGTGTCAGGCTGCTTCTGAGCTTGTTTTTTTTCTTTGATTTACCTAATATAATTTCGACCGGTCTTTTGCTGGTTCAGTGAAAAAAAATCTTTGCCATATCAGATATTGACTGGCATGGCAAGCAATGTAATTAATGCTAATAAATCATCCCAGTTTACATGGTTGGTACTGCCCTAAGACATGTATGTATGTATTTAACATAGTCTCAAATGTTGTACTTTGAACATTAATATTTTTCATAATATGTTATCAGCAACTATGAAATTAGATACAAAATACTTTTAAATATGAATCCAACTATATCACTTGTGCGACATTAAACATATATATTATTAGCTTAAATATTAGTCAGAGCTTACAAATGCTAAATTTTCTAAATAAATACGTGCCCTATATTTTCCAACCCTAAGGATATGATTTTGTTGAAGTCCCATGACCAAGCAATAACAGTACTGTGTACCAATAGCAGCACTACTCCTGCTTGAAGGCCAGTTGCAGCTAGCCTGTGCCATTTTCCTATCACCTACCATTGTGCAATGAAGCTAGCTAAGGGACCAATCTAGGAGGATTTGTGTATGATGCTGTACGAAGCAGCTGGCCCTTGATACTTCACTGTAGATCGATGTGATGAGCTACTTGGAGATGACATCCATACCACATGCATGCTTGGTTATGGAGATGTTTGTGACCACTTCACACCAGCTAACCAGTAGTAGTAGCTCTAACTAGGAGTTTTCTTTAATTCCACGTACTGAAAGGTTTGCTTAGATGAAAAGGTAATAAGCATATATATCTAAGGTTGTTGGATTTAAACTCGATCCAGTGGAGCATGTGGTCGTACTGGCTAAAGGCAGCTAACATCACAGCAAAGCGAAGGCAATTGGGGCCGGGGACTTTAACGTCCCAGGGATCGATCGATCGATCGCAACCATGTGTGTAGAACATTTGTTGCCAAACTTGAACATTATGCATGGCTCATCAAGGCCGGCATGCAGTGTGTGATTCATGAAGGACATCGATCTGCAATTGTAGGCGGCAGACAGGCATTGCTTATTGATGTCGTCAATCGACGATCGATTTGTTTTTCATCGAGAAGGATCGATCGGAGGAAGGCCAACGGTGATGAGAGCCTGATCGGAGGAAGACTTTAACGTGCCATGGCTTGATCAGATGCATATGTCTGGTTGTAATATGAACTTTTGTACCCTTTATTCCCTCCAAATTGATGGGCAGGCTTACATTCTAGAAAAGAGAACTCCGATCCATCGTCAGCGGTATATAAGGAATTGAGCTGGGTAGTAATAAGTTCTTTTAATTTCCTCACGCACAGCACGTTCAATTGCCAGAAGGAAGAAATCGTTGACCGCGTTGACTAGGGAGCCGTAGATATCTGCTTGCAAGTACGACGTACAGCCGGCGGCCGGCATTGATGAGCGGCCATGTGCCGTCGTCCCTACCACACCGCCGGTGCAAGAACATGCATGCATGCATGCGTGCGTGCGTGCTCAGCTACCAATGCAAGCACCGATCCATCCATGCATCGATCGAATTGAAGGCCGGCCGCGCGCGCCGGCCATGCACGTGCCGTCGTAATGCGCTTCAGGGCGCATGCCTGCCTGCCCGCGCTGTCTGCGGTCTCTTCTTCCCTCCGCCACCGTCGCCACGACGGCGCCGGAGACGATCTACGATGTCCATCTTCAATTCGATCCATCCATCCATTCGTCATTCAATCTTCTGTAAGTACGTATCGCGTGCAATGCGTCTAAATAAATAAAGCAGAAGTGTCAGCAATGTCAACGCACAACAGCGTATGTTAGATCCAAGTTAGCTTTTATCAGATCCATATCTATCTCTGTTCACAGTCCTCAAACCCAAATCGATCCATATTCTATAATCTATAATGAGCTGAGTTAAAATGCCAACCCAAATTTGGACCCGATGGTCCTCATAAAAGGCGACGGCGCGGTGGGCGCGAGTGACGGTAGGGGCCATGCAGTCACCCACCGCCGCCATGACCACCGCAGCTAGCGCTCCCCCTCCATCCAGTCTCCCATTGGAAGCTCCTGCCCGCTCTGTCGCCTCGCAAGCCTGCCCCCTCCCTGAGGCAGCTCCGCAAGGATGGCGGCTAGCCTACGGCAGACCCTCTGGCTGCTCGCAGCCCGTGCGGCGTCAGGACGGCCCCGGCCTCCAACAGAGCACTTTGACTGGGTCCTCGACCTCGTTGCCGCCAAGAGGGCAGGCGGGTCCACGCACACGCCGAAGCCCGGCCACCGCGCTGTTCGACGGGATGCCTACCCGAACCGTGTTCTCCTGGAACGCGCTCATCGGAGCGTACCTGTCAGCTGGGAGCGCCAGAAAGGTTGTGGGCGTTTACCAGGAGATTCGGGCGTCGGAGCTAGGGGCGGCAACGGCAAGCCGGCTACCGATGGGTGCACGCCGTCGGTGCTCAAGGCGTGCGGGGGCGGAGGGGATCGGAATGGGCGTTGCGGGAGCGAGGTGCTCGGTTCAGACTTCAGAGAAATACGGGCCTCACCAACGGGCGTCGGGCGGCAAGTCGGCCGGCGGCGGAATCGATTCAGAGCTCTGCATTTCTGAATGCTTGCAGCATGCAGATCTGTACAAGTTTACTTGTGTATGTACATGTATATGCTATACAGATCCAGTGTACGTCGAGAACTACTACTACCAAACAAATCCAAAAAAAAATCACAGGGCCCTGAACATTGACGAAGCTTGAATGCAAGAACATAGGGGGCTATGTTACCAAATAGTATATACACAATAAAAATAAAAAGGGACTATTACAAAGTACTAAATCGCTAGAATGACATAAATGCTATACTATTGTAGCCATGGAGTTGCACAATTAATGCTGGAGGAGTTATAAAAGTGTACAACCTCTTTTGTCAACTTGATGTTCTTTCCTGAATCTAATAGTGTATTGGTAAAGTTTAAGTTTCGAGATCTATATAAATAAAGTGGTTTAATTTTTTATTACTTTTATTTAAAAATAAAACCAAATTGTTTAACTAAATATCTTTAATTCATTAATAATTGTAGATTTAGAATTTCTTAAGTTAGATTTGACTAGCTTGAAAAAATACTGAACCTAGAGGTGTATCAATCAAAACCTAAATTTCATTTCTCTACTGAGGTTCTATAATATGTCCTACTTTTCAATGAAAATTTGAAGATTTAACATTCACCTATCGTTAGGATCATTTCAAGTCACTGATACATGGAGATGAGCCATTAATTTTCATCTAAAGAATGGGTTCTTAATCAAAATTTCATCTCTCTCAGATGCGGTGGGCTTTTAAGTTTTAATAGTGGTGGTATTATACCAGGGCCAAGGACGGGTCGGTGTTAGTTGTGATCATGCAGCCAACAGAATGGAGCTGGCCTAAGGGGCTGGGTCCCACAACCATGCGCCAAAAACCAGCCCATGCACAGGCCAGGCCACCGAGCGCACAACAGTTTTCGCATGCGCATGTATCCTAACAAAATTGAGCCAAAATTGAGCTCTGATCAGGAGCTCATCCCTATTTTGTGGAACTGCCCCACATCCCTGCCCGCGCTATAAAAAAAGGGCTACCAGCTGTCACACGTGGTGATGATCACTAGTGAGCCAAAAGGTTCCCTAACACTCTAAATCACCGATCTTAAGTGCGCGGGCAAGGGATACAAAAAGCATTCCAGTGGCTGCACCAATCTACGGCGAATTGCTGCATCAAGTCAAGAAATGGCCTCATCTTCACAACCGGGTATGTAACTTAAGTTTTCCACATAAGGTGTTCATTCATTAGGCTAACTGATGAGTTAAGGTCATTAAGAAATCTAACATTTGGTATCAAAGCTACTTAGCCTAATCATGAACCCAAATCACGACTCGGTTTTGTGGATTAAGCCTTTTAGAATTGATGCATTAAGTTTAATTTCAGTTTAGAATTAATTTATGGCTTATGATGTTTACTTCTGTCGAATTCATGTTGATCCTGCCCAATTAGCCTTATTGAATCCCCTGATTAGTGAAGAATTACATTCGGATTAGGATGTTTGGTTAATATTTTGGGCAGTTATGATTGGATTAGATGTAATTCTTCAGATTAATGTTCAAAGTCATGTAAAGGAAAGAAATCCCTATTTTTCCCCATCTGGCCGAACCCTAATGTTGAGAAATCCCCGATTTTCCCCTTTTGGCCGGAACCCTAGATCATGTTTTCCCCCAATCATGAATTAGCATCAGCAGTACGATAATTGAACAATCTTATGGCTGAATTGGAAGGGGATAGGGCGAGACTAAGGATTACCTCGCCGGTGCCTTTTCGATTTGGGTTTTTTTTTGGTCGTCGGCGTCGCGTAGGGATGTTTCCGGCATGGGGCATGGCATCAGTACCGCCGCGTCTCCATGTGTCGCCGCCGACTCATGGATACACCAGCCCGTGCGCACATCACCGCCGCCGGCCGCTCACGTGGCAACGTGGGGGAACACCCGATGGGGAGGCGCATTGCCATCGCCGCACGACCTCACCGGCGGGATGCTCTACGACACCGCCGTTAGTTCCACATCACCGGCACTCGCACGCCGCCACTCCTGCATGCTACTCTAGCGCTCGCCGCCCATTCCACTGCTAATGAACTCCCGTGACCACCGCAGTGCCGCTCGCGTGAGGAGGGGATCGGGCAAGGGCTGAGAATTAGGTTTAGGGTTGAGGAGGGGATTTTTCTCTTTTATGTGGGGGTGGGGCGAATGGCTGCTGTCGGATCGCATCCGATGACCCTAATCTTTCCGCTGCGGGCTGGCGGTGCTCCACTAGGCCGCCACCGCCGCTTAAGCTACGCGCGCGCCTGCGCTGCTGGGCCGTCGCGCCAACTTGGGCCGGCTACGCTGCAGTGCTGCTGTGCGAGCACACCTGGGCCACCGCAGCTGTGCGTTGGCTGCGCTGCGTTGGCCTACTCGTGCCACGCGCGTAGTCAGCCATCGATCAGACTAGACTGTGCGCACTAGGCCACGCACAGTCCAGCCAAATACCTTCTTTTGATAATACATATTTTTTTTTTGAGTTCTATTTTATTTTCCCTGCTTTAAGTATCTATTTTTGCGTTACCTTTATGGCTGAAATTATGACAATTTTAATTTATGTTTTATGTTATATCTGTTTAAATAGAACCAACGAGAAATTTAAACAGAGAAATTAGTTTCATGATTTAAAATTATTATCGACCAACGTTGTTAATAGTTTTAAATTGCACATCATGTTTAATGTCTTTTTCGTTTTCTGCCCAATGGTGATGCGGATTAGATTTTATTATTATTAATGTGTAATTGATCAGACCAACGTAGGATTAATTATATGTTGATTATGTCACTAATGTTTTTGTCATAAATTTCAGCCTTGACGAACATCGCCACTCAATTGAGCGGCATTGAGCCTTTTAATGGCTTAAATTTTCAGGAGTGGAAGGACAAAATCCTTATCATGATCGGGATCAATGACCTTGACATGGCCTTATGAGTTGACTGTCCTCAGCCTTCTGCCACTAACGTATCAGATTACTCCATAAGGAAAAGGGAGTATGATGATTTGATAGTTAAGTGGAAGAAGTCAAATAGACTATCTCTAATTATTATGAAGAAGAGTACCGTGGTTGGGATTAAAGATAAAATTCCCGACTCTAAGACTGCTAAGGGGTACTTAGCAAATGTTGAGGAGAATTTTAAGGGTTCTCCAAAAACTTATGCTAGTACATTGATCTCAGGAATGTTGACTATCAAGTATGATGGAAAGGGAGGCATACGGGATCATATTATGAGTATGGTAGATATGGCAACTAAGCTTAAGGCAATGGACATAGCTATCTGAGATGTCTTTTTAGTTCATTTAATTATAGCATCTCTGCCACTTGATTATGAGCCATTCAAGATAAATTACATTATCAGTAAAGATCATTGGACATTAAGTCAAGTCATTAGCCACTGTGTTGAGGAGGAGGAAAGACAAAAGGCTGTCATAACTAAGAAATCTGCTAATCTTGTCGTTTCTGGCAAGAGAAAGTATCAGGATGATTCCGGCAGCTCTAAACTAAAAAGAAAATTGAATATTTCTTCTCCAAATGCCGGATCAAGTAAAGCAGGCAACAATCAAGGTCCTTCTACTTCTTCTTCTGGATCTGTGATATGCAATTTTTGCAATAAGATAGATTACATCCAGAAGAACTAGAATGACTTCAAAGCATGGTTTGAAAAGAAGGGTAATTAAGTTATCTCTAATGTTAATTAATCTCTTTATGGTGATTTTCCCCCTAATGACTTGTGGGTTGACTCCGGTGCCACTGCGCATGTTGTTAATTCTTTATAGAGATTCCATACCTCTCGGACTATAAGAAAGGGGAACCGAAGTCTTAGAGTCGTGGATGGGACGGAAGATAAAGTTAAAGCCGTTGGATACCTAACATTAGAATTGAAGAGCGTCTTTAATTTTTCACTTGATGATGTATTGTTTGTTCCTAGTGTTATGAGGAACTTACTATTAGTTTCGATGTTGACAGACAATAATTATTTATGTATGTTCTGTGACAATAAGCGCATCATCAAGGTTTATGACAATAACTTAGTTATTGATTCGGATAATGATATTATTGGTACTTCTCGTAAGTATGTTGAGTTTTATTCATTATCCATGAGTAAACCTATAATGAATATATATGATGTGATTATTAAGATTAAGGGGAGTAATGAGACGTCGTCGAAATTGTGGCATTGTCGTTTAGGCCACATTTCGAATGGGAGAATGGAGCGTCTCATTAAGGAAGAGATACTTCAAACTCTATACCTCTCATAATTCAGCACACTGCTTAGATTGTATTAAGGGAAAATTCACTAAGACAATTAAGAAAGAAGCAATTGGGAGTAATGGTCCTTTAGAATTAATTCATACTGATATTTGTGGACCATTTGTAATAACATCAGTAGATGGACTCCCGTTATGGTTATATTTTCCCATTAGTGATCGATATGAATCATTAGAGAAAATTAAGATATTTAAGGCTGAGGTTGAAAATCAGCATAACTCTAAGATTAAAGTAGTAAGATCAGATCGAGGGGAGAATATTATGGGAGACATGTTACTTATGGGCAAATTCATGGGCCATTTGCTAAGTATCTTGAAGAAAATGGCATAATAGCGCAATACTCCATTACTGGAGAAGCACAATAAAATAAAATAGAGTGGCTAAGCGTCGCAATCGTACCCTTATAGATATGGTACGTAGCATGCTTAGTCATTTCACCTTATCTTCTAAATTGTAGATGAAGGTATTAAAGACACCTTATGAATTATTTTCTGAGAGAAAACTAACAGTTAATTATTTATGTGTGTGAAGCTGTCTAACTAAAGCTAAATTATTTAATCTGGATATCCATAAAGATCTAAGGGATATTGATTTTACTGTTCAGATGACCCCACCTCAGTTGAGGCCATAATGAGTGAACACTCATCTAGATGGCTTGAGGGCCATGGAAGATGAATTAAAGTCTATGGGCACTAATGACGTCTGGAACTTAGTAGAAATTCCTGAAGGAGTCAAAGCAGTAGGCTGTAAGTGAGTCTACAAAACTAAGCATGACTCTAAAGGGAATATTGAAAGGTTCAAGGCTAGGCTCGTAGCTAAGAGTTTTACTCAAAGAGAGTGGATTGACTATAATGATATCTTTTCCCCTGTCTCAAAGAAGGACTCACTAAGAATTGTCATGGCGTTGGTTGCTCATTATGATTTAGAGCTTCAAGAAATAAATGTTAAGACTGCATTTCTTAATGGTGACTTGCATAATATTGTGTTCATGGCATAGCCTGAAGGTTTTTGCTGTGAAAGGCAAGGAACATACGGGATGCGAGTTAAAGAAATCCATTTATGGTCTTAAGCAAGCGTCAAGACAATAGTACCTTAAATTCGATGCAATAATTAGAAAGTTCAGATTTAAGGAAAATGAGGTGAATAACTGTATATACATTAAGTGTAAAGGTGGGAAATTCATAATTCTAGTACTTTATGTGGATGCTATCCTATTAGCAAGCAGCGATAAGGATATGCTACATGAGACTAAGGGATTTATATCCTCTAATTTTGATATGAAAGATCTCGGTGAAGCCTCTTATGTTCTTGGTATTGAGATATATCAAGATAGGTCTAAAGAAGTATTAGGATTATCTCAGAAGTCATACGTGAACAAAGTACTTGGAAAGTAAAGCATGAGTAAGTGCTTTGCCACACCTACTTTAATGATTAAGGGCGATAAGTTTGGATTATTCCAAAGCCTAAGAAATCAATTGAAATTTGATCAGATGAAAGCTATTCCGTATGCTTTAGCCATCGGAAGCCTTATGTATGCTCAAGTCTATACGCGTCTAGACTTGGCGTTTATAACTGGGATGCTTGGCAAATTTTAGATAAATCCAGGATTAGACCACTAGAAAGCTGTTAAGAAAGTCTTGCGTTATTTGCAAGGTACTAAGCATTACATACTCACATATAAGAGATCTGATAACCTTGAAGCTATAGATTATTCAGACGCTGATTTTGCGAGGTGCGTGGATACTAAGAAATCCACATTAGGTTATGTTTTCACCCTTGCAGGAGGAGCTATTTCTTTAAAAAGCTCAAAACAATCACTTACTGCATCGTCGATAATGTAGACTGAGTTTGTGGCATGTTATAAAGTAACTGAGCAGGCTGTATGGCTTAAGAATCTCATTCTAGGACTTAGAGTGGTCGATAATATTTCAAGACCACTCACTATATACTGTGACAATAAGACCACAATTTTCTATTCGAGTAACAACAAGTCAAGTGATGTTGCTAAACACATTGATATTAAGTATCATATTATGAAAGATAGAATCTAGGATCAAAATATTAAGGTTGAACATATAAGTACTAAGTCTATACTTGCGGATCCGCTTACTAAAGACTTACCTCCCAACTTATTTAAAGATCATGTTGCTAGCATGGGATTAGTAGAAAGCAAGCCTTTAGAATGTGATCCTGGATATAGGGGCATAAGAATCAACTAACAGCCGCTAAGTTATTAGGTGTTCCATCAAAATACTATAATAGACTATGGGTACTGGAGTTGCAGTGGCGCATATATGTTGCTGCAACACATTGTCTTAGTTTACTATTCTACTAAGATAGGGCACATTAAGTTATCCTTACAATCAAAGGGGAGAATGTTAGTTGTGATCATGTGGCCAACAGAATGGAGTTGGTCTAAGGGGCTGGGTCCCACCACCATGCGCCAAAAACCAGTCCATGCACAGGCCACCGAGCGCACAACAATTTTCGCATGCGCATGTATCCTAACAGAATTGAGCTCTGATCAGGAGCTCATCCCTATTTTGTGGAACTGCCATGCATCCCTGCCCACGCTATAAAAGGAGGGCTACCGGCTGCCGCGCGTGGTGACGATCACTAGTGAGCCAAAAGGTTCCCTAACACTCTAAATCACCGATCCTAAGTGTGCGAGCAAGGAATACGAAAAGCATTCCAGCGGCTGCATCAATCCACGGTGAATCGCTGCATCAAGTTAAGAAAAGGCCTCATCTTCGCAGCCTGGTATGTAACTTAAGTTTTCCGCATAAGGTGTTCATTCATTAGGCTAACTGATGAGTTAAGGTCGTTAAGAAATCTAACAGCCAGAAGTAAAGCCCAGTTTTATTTGGGCCCAAAAGCCCGGCTCAGCATGCATCCTAGCAATTGGGCCACAGATTTCGTCACACATCTATCTCATCCAACTACTGCGATATATAGATCATCGGATCAGCGATCAGTGGTTGGCTATGATCACTTGCGCCCAGGTCTCGTAGTCAAAGCCGTAGCTAGCTATCAACCTTTGAGCTGTCCACAGTCCGCTGACGAGATGAACAGCCCCGGCAGCTTCCCCTGACTTTGTAGCTCCTTCACCACCGCGATGCCCTGCTCCAGCGAGATCAGCCGGCCAGCGATGTCGCCGGTCTTGAAGCTGGTGAGTGACAGAAAATGCTAATGGGGATCACTAGGGTTAGGATCTAGTTGGGTTTAACTTAGGCATGGATGAACTTGAGCCATAGGCTCAGTACGGGAAGAAGAGAGGGACACATACCTTTACGGTTCCTTGATGAGCTGGCCATGGAGTCGGAGCCGATAGCGAGGGTTCAGTCGGAGTCGGTGAGAGAGACAAACTCGGTGGAGAGGGAGGCTTCCCACCGCTTCAGCGCCTAGATTGATCGGTCTATGATTAGGGTTTCTGGGAGGCGGTGTGGCACGGTGAACCTTGGCCTTCGTGCCTACCGGTCCACTCCCCTTTTATATTTGGCGCTGCGCGATAGGGGCCCCTCAATCACATACGGTTGGCCTGATGGAAATATGCCCAAGAGAATTCTGGGAAAACCGGAAGTTCTGGCCCGAGACCGGAAGTTCTGAGTTCTGGTGCATCCGAAAGTTCCGGTTAGACCGAAAGTTTCGGGCCAGCCCAGTTTTGGTTTCTGGAGGAGCCAGAAGTTCCGGTTGGACTGGAAGTTCGGGCTGCCTTCTAGACGAACCGGAAGTTTCGGTTAGACCGGAAGTTCCGGGTCCCGACGAACCGATTAGATCTATTGGGCTTTAATACTAATTAAAGGCCCATGAGAGGGCAATATATAAAGAGAAGTGGGGCAAGCACGAAAGGGTTGCTGTTGCTCCTGGTTTCTAACCCTAGCTGCCACCTCTCCTTGCTACCCCGATTGTAGCGATCTCTCCCCGGATCTCACGAGTGGTGCTAGCACACCGGCGTGAGGTGATCCTGTCCCCAGACGTGTTGATACTATAGATGCACTACTCCAATAGTGGTGCCCGTCTTCTTCCCATGGATTTTGCCAGATCGCCGGATCGTGTCGACTCCATCACCGGATCGCCGACGAACGGACGGAAACATGAGGAGTAGCTCGAGGACGCGCTTCACCTACTCTACTTCCGCTGCTCGAGTGTGTCTCGAGGCTCGAGGTAACGATCCATGATCCTATTACACGCATGGTTCCTGGGCTAACGGGGTAAAATTTTGAAATTAAGCGCTAGCGTAGCCTCCCCATAACCCAACAGTGGTATCAGAGCCTATGTGCATAGTGTTCAATCTAGATCGATCATATATAGGTGATATGTGGTGGAAATAGATTTGATCTATTATTTTTTATCAGATTTTCGGAAGTTTCGGGTGTGACCCGGAAGTTCCGGGCCGAAATAAACTTCGATACAGAATGTTATTTTTGGAAGTTCCGGTTGGACCGGATGTTCCGGGTCCAGAAGTTCTGGTTGGACCGAAAGTTTCAGACAGAAATAAATTCCATATAGAAGGTTATTTTCAGAAGTTCCGGGCCCGAATAAATTCGAGTCAGAAGGTTGATTTCAGAACTTCTGGCCCTAAGCCAGGAGTTTCGGGTCCTTTGACCAGAAGTTCTGGGCCTCTGATCCAGAAGTTCCAGGATTGGTTCAGTCACGTCTAGATTCCGCCTAACTTGTTTTTGCAGAGAATGTTGTGACTGGTATGTCCTTGCAAATGTATGAGATGCATGAATGTAATAACATGGCCTGCGTGTCATGGTTGATTACAGCCCAAGGCTGTTCAAATGTTGTACGACCTGCGCGTCGACATGTAATGCTTTTGCTCATGTAATCAGTATAGTGCTATTAGGTGTAATAGACTGATATAAGTTCATGGAGGCCTGAAGCGTGATGACCGAAGGACAGGAACCATAGAGATGGAGATCACCATGTGAAGAGGACCATACTATGCCACAGTTAATATGATTGCCTGTGATGTTTTCTTATGTTTCTATCATACTATTCTTTTATGTTCCGTGTGTGGTAGGCATCGGTACCGTGTTAGAATAATTTTTCTCAGAAAATTAAGTATTGATACTCTTTCCAATAGCTACACCTACAAAGGTTCTCGATCATCGATGGTGGGTCTGCCAAAGCAGGGTGCCGTCTTTTATCTTGACCAGTTAGGGTGGATGTCGGACAACCACATGCATAGTATTGATTTGTTTAACAAAGATATCAAAATGGTTTTGGGCTTTGGGGCATGGAGTTGGAAGTCAGACATTGGATGCTACCCCAACATACAAGAGTCATATATGATGTGATTAGTAAGTGTTGCTTACCTATGTCACTAATCTTCTAGCAGTGATGCCAAAGCTCGCTAGGAGTTAGATGAATATGGATCTTGTCCCACAATGTGTCATTAGAGGAAAAGCAATCATTTTACATATTGTGGCACATCTTTTATTTGATAGAAGATTAACATAGCATAGTGCTGAACATTGCAATTTTGTTGGAGATCATGGCTCCTACTGCAAAGAACACTTCCATTTTTAATCCACGATTGATTCTTTTTGGAATAAACTTTATTGACTGGTATAGAAACTTAAGAATTGTTCTCGAACAAGAGAAAAATGAATATGTTCTAGAGGTCCCCTATCCTGATGAACCAGCTAATAATGCATCTGCAGCTGATCGGTGGGCTTATGAGAAGCACGCCAATGGTTCACTCGATGCTAGCTGTCTCATGCTTGCCAATACGTCCTCTGAGCTTCGGAAGCAAGATGAGAACAGGGATGCCCATAATATGATTGTGGAACTCCGAGGCATGTTTGAGAACCAAGCTCGGGCTGAGAGGTACGGTACCTGAAAGTCCTTGTTTGTGTATTGAACTGGTCATTGGCAAATGAACTGCAAGTTGTACTTGGAAGAACTCAAGAAGAAGAAGGGAAGTGAGACTTCCGCTTCCACTTCAAGTATAAATGTTATTGAAATTAATCTTGCTACTCATCCTAGTGATTCGTGTGTATTTGATACCGAATAAATGATTCATACTTGCAAATCATTGCAAGGACTGAATAGGACAAGAAAGTGTGCAAGAGGCAAATTGGATGTCCGCGTCGGCAATGGTGCAAAAGTTGCTGCGTTGGCCTTCGGCGTTTATTCTTTATCGCTACCCTCAAGATTAGTTTTGGAATTAAATAATTGTTATTTTATTCCCGCCTTAGGCAAAAACATTATCTCTTCGTCATGTTTAGAGGAAGACGGTTTTGAATTCGTAATAAAGAACAAGTATTGTTTGATATTTTCGAATGGTATGCTCTATGGTGTTTGTCCATTGTTGAATGGCGTGTATATTCTGAATCTTGAGGATACACATGTCTATAACATTATTACGAAGAAATCTCGACTCAATAATTTGAATCCTACCTATGTCTGGCATTATCGTTTGGGTCATATAAATGAGAAGCGTATACAGAAGCTCTATAGAGATGGGCTTTTGGAGTCATTAGATTTTGAATTATTTGACACATGTGAGTCTTGTTTGCTCGGCAATATGACTAAAACACCTTTATGATGGAATTGTGCCCAAGAAAATTCTAGGGGAACCGGAAGTTCCGGCTGTAGCTGGAATTTCCAGGTTCTGGAGCATCCGGAAGTTCTGGTAGGACCAGAAGTTTTGGGTCAGTCCTAGTGTTCGATTTTCTGGACGAACCAAAAGTTCCAGCCGGAGACGAAAGTTCCAGGTTCTGGACGAACCGGAAGATCCGGGTTGAGAATTAATTCGATACAAAAGGTCTATTTCGGAAGTTCCGGATGAGATCCGAAAGTTTGGGTGGCCGAAAGTTCCTGCTACAGCCGGAAGTTCCGGCTACAGTCGGAAGTTCCGGCTACAGCTGGAAGTTCCGGACCACGCGAATAGATTAGATCTGTTGGGCTTTAATGCAGATTAAAGGCCCATGATGGAGCACTATATAAAGAGAGGTGGGGCAAGCACGAAAAGACTGCTGGTCATTGCTACTTCGCCCTAACCCTAGCCGCCACCTCTCCTCTCTCCACGATCACAAGTGTTATGATTGATCTTTCGGATCTCGTGAGTGGTGCTAGCACGTCGGCGCGAGGTAATCCTGTCCCTATACGTGTGGATACTGTAGAGGCACCATTGCTGTATCGGTGCTGTTCTTTTTTCTTGGAAAACGTCGGATTACGCCAACTTCGCCGTCGACGAACGGACGGAGCTGTGAGGAGTAGCTCAAGGACGCGCTTCATCGACTCTACTTCCGCTGTCCGAGCACATCTCGAGGCTCAAGGTAACAATCTATGATCCCATTACACGCATAATTCCTAGGCTAACGGGGTAAAATTTTGAAATTAAGCGCTAGCGTAGCCTCCCCATAACCCAACAGTGGTATCAGAGCATACGTGCATAGTGTTCGATCTGGATCGATCACATATGGTGATATGTGGTGGAAATAGATTGGATCTATTGTTCTTGACGTTGGATTTCCGGAAGTTCCAGTAGGACTGGAAGTTCTAGGGTTCGGAAGTTCCAGCTGTAGTCGGAAGTTTTGGGCAAAAATTAATTCGAGTCAAAAGGTTGATTTCGGAACTTCCGGCCCTAAGTCGAAAGTTCTGGGCCCTTCAACCGGAAGTTCCGGGTCTAGACAGTCACGCATATATTCTTTGTCTAGCTTGTTTTTGCAGAGAATGTTGTGACTGATATGGCCTTGCAAGATGTATGAGATACACAAATGTAATTAACATGACCTGCGTGTCATGGTTATTTACAGCCCAAGGCTGTTCAATGGTTGTACGACCTACGCATCGACATGTGATGCTTCAGCTCATGTAATTAGTATAGCGGTATTAGTTGTAATAGGCTGATACAGGTTCATGGAGGCCTGAAGCGGTATGACTCGACGGACAGGAACCATGGAGATGGAGATCACCATCGGAAGGGGCCGTACTCAGTCACAGTCAATATAATTGCCTGCGATATTTACTTAAGTTTTTGTCATACTATTCTTTCATGTTCTGTGTGCGGTAGGCATCGTTACCATGTTAGAATAGTTTTCCTCAGAAAATTAAGTATTGATGCTCTTTCCAATAGCTACACCTATAAAAATTGTGATCATTGTATGGTGGGTCTGCCAAAGCAGGGTACCATCTTTTATCTCAATCAGTTAGGGTGGTGTTGGACACCACATGCATAGTATTGGTTTGCTTAACAAAGCTATCAAAACGGTTATTAAATGTTATTAAAATTTATCTTGTTACTCGTCCAAGTGATTCATGGGTATTTGATACCGGATCAATGATTCACACTTGCAAATCGTTGAAGGAGCTGAAAAGGACTAGGAAGTACGCAAGAGGCGAATTGGATATTCGCGTCGGCAATGGTGCAAAAGGTACTGCGTTAGCCATCGGCGTCTATTCTTTGTCGCTACCCTCAGGATTAGTTTTGGAGTTAAATAATTATTATTTTATTCTTGCCTTGGGCAGAAACATTATCTCTTCGTCATGTTTAGAGGAAGACGGTTTTGAATTCGTAATAAAGAACAAGTGTTGTTCGTTATTTTTGAATGGTATGCTCTATGGTGTTTGTCTATTGGTGAATGGCTTATATATTCTGAATCTTGAGGATACACACGTTTATAACATTAATACCAAGAAACCTCGACTAAATGATTTAAATCCTACCTATGTCTGGCATTGTCGTTTGGGTCATATAAATGAGAGGCGCATCCAAATGCTTCATAGAGATCGACTTTTGGAGTCTTTTGATTTAGAATCATTTGACACATGTGAAGCTTGTTTACTTGGCAAAATGACTAAGATCCCTTTTACTGGTCAAAGTGAGAGGGCAAATGAGCTATTGGTCATTGTACATACTGATGTATGTGGACCAATGAGTTCTATAGGTAGAGGTGGTTTTCAGTACTTCATAACTTTTACCGACGACTTTAGTAGATTTGGTTACATCTACTTGATGAGGCATAAGTCGGAATCCTTTGAAAAGTTCAAAGAGTTTCAGAATGAATTACAAAATCATACTGGCAAGACAATCAAATTTCTACGATCGGATCGTGAAGGTGAATATTTGAGCCATGAGTTTAATGATCATCTGAAGAAGTGTGGAATTGTTCCACAGCTGACTTCACCTGGCACGCCTCAGTGTAATGGGATGTTCGAGCGGAGGAACCAAATCTTGTTGGACATGGTTCGGTCGATGATGAGTCAAGTTGATCTTCCATTGTCTTTTTGGGGACTTGCTTTAGAAACTGCTGCTTTTATGTTAAACAGAGTTCCATCTAAATCAGTAGAGAGGACACATATGAGATATGGACTGAGAAGCGTCCCGGGTTGTCTTTTCTAAATATTTGGGTTGTGAGGCTTATGTAAAGCATTTGACGTCTGATAAGCTCACGCCCAAATCAGATAAATGCTTCTTTGTGGGATATCCTAGGGAAACCAAAGGATATTACTTTAATAATCGGGAAGAAGGCAAATTGTTTATCGCCCGGAATGGTGTTTTTCTAGAGAAAGAGTTTCTCTCCAAAGGGGTTAGTGGGAGCACGGTGCATCTCGAAGAATTTCGAGAACCACCAGAAATTGTTTCATCTCCTATTGAACCGCAACTCGATATGCAAAGTGTTGCAGAACCTGTTGCTGAGACACCAGCCCCACGACGGTCGGAGAGGTTAAGTCGTGCGCCCGAGCGGTTAGCGTTTTTAACCACTAGGTAGCGCGACATATTATTGTTAGGCAATGATGAACCTAAGACCTATTCGGAAGCAGTCATGGGACCTGACTCTGAGAAATGGCTTGGAGCCATAAGATCCGAGTTAGAATCCATGCGAGAGAATCAAGTTTGGAACTTGATCGATCCACCTGATGGTATAAAAACTATTGAGTGTAAATGGATTTTCAAGAAAAAGATAGACGTTGATGGAAATGTTCACATCTATAAGGCACGATTGGTGGCGAAAGGTTTCAGACAGATTCAAGGGGTTGATTATGATGAAACATTTTCGCCCGTCGCTATGCTAAAGTCTATCCGGATCATTCTAGCAATTGCCACATTTTATGACTATGAGATATGGCAAATGGATGTCAAGACGGCTTTCCTTAATGGAAACATAAGTGAGGATGTGTACATGACACAGCCTGAAGGTCTTGATGATCCAAGGAATGCTGGGAAAGTTTGCAAGCTGCAACGGTCCATTTGTGGGCTGAAGCAGACTTCTCAGAGTCGGAATCTTCATTTTGATGAGGTAGTTAAAGGGTTTGGCTTCTTCAAGAACGAAGAAGAGCCTTATATTTACAAAACGGCTAGTGGGAGCTCTCTTGTGTTTCTGGTCTTATATGTGGATGACATATTGTTGATCGGAAATGATATTCCTATGTTGGATGCTGTCAAGTCTTCGTTGAGAAAAAGTTTCTCAATGAAAGATCTTAGAGAGGCAGCATACATTTTGGGCATAAAGATCTATAGAGATAGATCGAGTAGGCTAATTGGATTAAGCCAGAGTATGTATATTGACAAGGTATTGAAACGATTCAATATACAGAATTCCAAGAAAGGCTTTCTGCCGATGTCACATGGTATTTCTCTTAGCAAGAATCAGTGTCCTTCGACACCTGATGAGCTGGAGAAGATGAGTGTGATCCCGTATGCCTCTGCAATCGGATCCATCATGTATGCCATACTGTGTACACGCCCAGATGTTTCTTATGCTCTAAGTGTTACGAGCAGATACCAGTCAAACCCGGGTGAAAGTCACTAGGCGGTTGTAAAGAGTATCCTTAAATACTTGAGAAGAACTAAGGATATATTCCTGGTCTATGGTGGTGAGGAGGAGCTCATTGTAAATGGTTACACGGATGCTAGCTTTCAAATCGACAAAGACGATTCACGGTCGCAGTCAGGATTTATGTTCTGCCTCAATGGAGGCGCAGTGAGTTGGAAAAGTTCCAAGCAAGAAACAGTTGCGGATTCTACCACAGAGGCCGAGTATATCACAGCTTCAAAAGCTGCAAAGGAGGCAGTTTGGATCAGAAAGTTTGTTTCTGAGTTGGGTGTCGTCCCTAGTGCGTCCAGTCCAGTGGCTCTCTATTGTGATAATAGTGGTGCCATTGCGCAAGCCAATGAGCCTAGGTCGCATCAGAAGTCCAAGCACACACTATGGCGATATCACCTTATTTATGAGATCATAGATAGAGGTGATGCGAAAATATGCAAGGTGCACACGGATTTGAACATTACAGATCCATTGACGAAGCCTCTCTCACAGCCCAAGCATGGGGCGCACTTGAGCTCAATGGGTATTAGATACTTGCGTGAGTGAGTCCAGTGTATATGAGAGAAAGTGCCTTATCTATGCTGATGTATATTTGGATAATTTGTTATCTTGTTTCTTGAATAAATATCTTTTACATTAATCAGCAAGTTGATGACTTGTTTGTGAGACTCTTTGTGTTATGATGTTGTTCAAAACGATCCCTAATCTCATATCGTCATGTGGAACAGTGATGATTTATAGATTAGCACATCCGTTTAATTGATGATCATGTTTTACAGATCATAGACATAGAGATATCAAATCAGTGATATGGACTCATGTTAGTGAACATGGAGTTGGATAGACCCACCTTGAGATACTACTGGGATTGTTATTGTAATGTGCCATCAATTATCATCTCAAATGGTGTACCTGCAGAATCCTTAGACCTGAGATCGTCATTAATTCTAGAATGTGTAGTAGCACACTTAGGGGCTTCCAAACGCTATTCCGTAACAGGGTAGTTATAAAGGTTGCTTTTGGTTGTGTCACGAAACATGTCATGGGATGTGAACGGTCAAGATAGAATTTACCCCTCCTACATAACGGGAGAGACGTCTCTAGACCCCTCGAGGTAGTCGGATTGGAAAGTGCATGGCCATTCTACTATGATCAAAGAGTTGATCATGATTGAATCCACTACTTGATCGAGTGAAGTGTCAAGCTACCAACAAGGGTGGCACGAATCTCGCCTTGAGCTTGACTGATGTCGTGTGGTAAATGGATTGGTGCGTGAGTATATCAAGGTTCAGAAAGTATGATTTTTACTTTGTATGCTTTTGGGGGTCAATATGTGCTGCTAGGTATCGCTATTGATCGGCGATCCGGAAATGGTTTCCGGGTAGCGGCCGTTTGCGTATGAACCTATCGGGTCGCACGCTTAAGGGGATGGAATTCGAATCTTGCAAAGAATCGGTTCTTGTGCATGTGGAAGATTAATGGAATTGTGTCCAAGAAAATTCTGGGGGAACCGGAAGTTCCGGCTATAGCCGGAAGTTCTGGGTTCTGGAGCATCCGGAAGTTCTGGTAGGACCAGAAGTTTCGTGTCAGTCCCAGTGTTTGATTTTCTGGACAAACCGGAAGTTCTGGCTGGAGCCGGAAGTTCTGGGTTCTGGACGAACCGAAAGTTCCGGTTGGACCGGAAGTTCCAGGTTGAGAATTAATTCGATATAGAAGGTCTATTTCAGAAGTTCCGGATGGGATCCGGAAGATCCGGTGGCCGAAAGTTTCGACTACAGCCGAAAGTTCTGGACCACATGAACAGATTAGATCTGTTGGGATTTAATGCAGATTAAATGCCCACGATGGGCACTATATAAAGAGAGGTGGGGCATGCACGAAAAGGCTGCTGGTCATTGCTACTTCGCTCTAACCCTAGCCGCCACCTCTCCTCTCTCCACGATCACAAGTGTTGTGATTGATCTTCTGGATCTCGCGAGAGGTGCTAGTGCGTCGCCGCGAGGTGATCCCGTCCCTGTATGTGTGGATACCGTAGAGGCACCGTTGCTGCATTGGTGCTGTTCTTCTTCCTTAGAGAACGCTGGATTACGCCGACTTCACCGTCGACGAACGGACGGAGCTGTGAGGAGTAGCTCGAGGACGTGCTTCGTTGACTCTACTTCCGCTACCAGAGCGCGTCTCGAGGCTCAAGATAACGATCCATGATCCCATTACAGGCATGGTTCCTAGGCTAACGGGGTAAATTTTTGAAATTAAGCGCTAGCGTAGCCTCCTCATAACCCAATAGTGGTATCAGAGCCTACGTGCGTTGTGTTCGATCTGGATCGATCACATATGGTGATATATGGTGGAAATAGATTGGATCTATTGTTCTTGACATCGGATTTCTGGAAGTTCCGGTAGGACCGGAAGTTCCGTGGTTCGGAAGTTTCGGCTGTAGTCGGAAATTCTGGGAAAAAATTAATTCGAGTTAGAAGGTTGATTTCAGAACTTTCGGCCCTAAGTCGAAAGTTCCGGGCCCTTCAACCAGAAGTTCCGGTTGTGAACCTGAAGTTCCGGGTCCAGACAATCACGCATAGATTCTTTGCCTAACTTGTTTTTGCAGATAATGTTGTGACTGATATGGCCTTGCAAGATGTATGAGATACACAAATGTAATTAACATGGCCTGCGTGTCATGGTTATTTACAGCCCAAGGCTGTTCAATGGTTGTACGACCTGCGCGTCGACATGTGATGCTTCAGCTCATATAATTAGTATAGCGGTATTAGTTGTAATAGGCTGATATAGGTTCATGGAGGCCTGAAGCATTATCTCTTCGTCATGTTTAGAGGAAGACGGTTTTGAATTCGTAATAAAGAACAAGTGTTGTTCGTTATTTTCGAATGGTATGCTCTATGGTGTTTGTCAATTAGTGAATGGCTTGTATATTCTGAATCTTGAGGATACACACGTTTATAACATTAATACCAAGAAACCTCGACTAAATGATTTAAATTCTACCTATGTCTAGCATTGTCGTTTGGGTCATATAAATGAGAGGCGCATCCAAAAGCTTCATAGAGATGGACTTTTGGAGTCTTTTGATTTTGAATCATTTGACACATGTGAAGTTTGTTTACTTGGCAAAATGACTAAGACCCCTTTTACTGGTCAAAGTGAGAGGGCAAATGAGCTATTGGCCATTGTACATACTAATGTATGTGGACCAATGAGTTCTACAGGTAGAGGTGATTTTCAGTACTTCATAACTTTTACCGACGACTTTAGTAGATTTGGTTACATCTACTTGATGAAGCATAAGTCAGAATCCTTTGAAAAGTTCAAAGTGTTCCAGAATGAAGTACAAAATCATACTGGCAAGACAATCAAATTTCTACGATCGGATCGTGGAAGTGAATTTTTGAGTCATGAGTTTAATGATCATCTGAAGCAGTGTGGAATTGTTCCACAGCTGACTCCACCTAGCACGCCTTAGTGGAATGGGGTGTCTGAGCGAAGGAACCGAACCTTGTTAGACATAGTACAGTCGATGATGAGTCAGGTTGATCTTCCATTGTCTTTTTGGGGACTTCCATTGGACATGGTTTTTCTCTCAACAAGAGTCAGTGTCCTTCGACACCTGGTGAGCTAGAGAAGATGACTGCGATCCCTTATGTCTTCGCAATCGAGTCCATCATGTATGCCATGCTTTGTACACACCCAAATGTTTCTTATGCTCTAAGCGTTACGAGCAGATACCCGTCGAACCTGGATGAAAGTCACTAGGCGGTAGTAAAAAGTATTCTTAAGTACTTGAGAAGAACTGAGGATATGTTCTTAGTCTGTGGAGGCGAGGAGGAGCTCGTTGTAAGTGGTTACACCGACGCTAGCTTCCTAACCGATAAGGACGATTCGTGATCGCAGTCTGAATTTGTGTTTTGCCTCAATGGAGGCGCAGTGAGTTGGAAAAGTTCCAGGCAAGAAACGGTTGCAAATTCAACAATGGAGGCCGAGTACATTGCAGCTTCTGAAGCTGCGAAGGAGGCAGTTTGTATCAGAAAGTTTGTTTCTGAGCTAGGTGTTGTCCCTAGTGCGTTCAGTCCAGTGGACCTCTATTATGATAATAGTGGTGCCGTTGCGCAAGCCAAGGAGCCTAGGTCGTACCAGAAGTCCAAACACATACTATGGCGCTATCACCTCATCCGTGAGATTATAGATAGAGGTGATGCAAAGATATGCAAGGTGCACACAAATTTGAACATAGCCAATCCGTTGATGAAACCTCTCTCGCAGCCCAAGCATGAGGTGCACTTGAGCACTATGGGTATTAGATACTTACGTGAGTGAGTCCATTGTATGTTAGAAAAGTGTCTTGTCTATGCTGATGTACATTCGGATAATTGGTTATCTTGTTCCTTGAATAAATATCTTTTACATTAATCAGCAAGTGCGTGACTTGTTTGTGATACTCTTTGTGTTACGATGTTATTCTAAATGATCCATAATCTCTGATCGTCATATGGGACAGTGATGATTTATAGATTAGCACATCTGTCTGATTGATGATCAAGTTTCGCAGATCATAGACATGGAGATGTCAAATCAGTGATGTGGACTCATGTTAGTGAACATGGAGTTGGATAGACCCACTTTGCGATACTGCTGAGATTGTCATTTTAATGTGCCATCAGTTGTCATCTCAAATGGTGTACCTGCAGAATCCTTAGACCTGAGATTGTAATTGATTCCAGAATGTGTAGTGGCACACTTAGGGGCTTCCAAACGCTATTCCATAATAGGGTAGTTATAAAGGTTGCTTTCGGGTGTGTTACGAAATATGTCGTGGGATGTGAGGGGTCAAGATGGAATTTACCCCTCCTAAATAATGGGAGAGACGTCTCTGGGCCGCTCGAGATAGTTGGATTGGAAAGTGCATGGCCATGTCACTATGATCAAAGAGTTGATCATGATTGAGTCTACTACTTGATCGAGTGAAGTGTCGAGCTATGACAAGGGTAGCACGAATCTCGCCTTGAGCTTGACTGATGTCGTATGGTAAAGAGATTGGTGTGTGCGTATATCAAGGTTCAGAAAATATAATTTTGATTTTGTATGCTTTCGGGGGTCAATATATGCTGCTATGTACCGCTATTGATTGGCGATTCAGAAAGGGTTTCCGGGAAGCGACCGTTTGCATATGAACCTATCGTGTCGCATGCTTAAGGGGATGTGATTTAAAGCTTAAAAGAATTGGCTCTTGTGTAAGTGGGAGATTGATGGAAATATGACCAAGAGAATTCTGGGAACCGGAAGTTCTGGCTAGAAGCTAGAAGTTTCAGGTTCTGGTGCATCCGAAAGTTCCGGTTAGACCAGAAGTTCTGGGCTAGCCCAGTTTCGGTTTTTGGAGGAGCTGGAAGTTCTGGGCTACCTGAAAACTGGATTCTGAACGAACCGGATGTTTCGGTTGGAACCAAAAGTTCTGGGTCCAGTCGAGCAGATTAGATCTGTTGGGTTTTAATACTGATTAAAGGCCCATGAGAGGGCACTATATAAAGAGAGGTGGGGCTAGCACGAAAAGACTGCTGCTTGATGTTGGTTTGACCAAAACCCTAGCCGTCACCTCTCTTTGCACTACACCGGTTGTTGCTATCTCTCCTCTAATCTCCCGCTCGGTACTAGCATACCGGTGAGAGGTGATCCTGTCCCTGTACGTGTGGATACCGTAGAGGCACCACTGCTACGTCGGTGCTGATCTTCTCGCTTAGAGATCGCTGGACTACACCGACTTCGCCGCTGACGAACGGACGGAGCTAGGCGGAGCCGATCAAGGACGCGCTTCATCGACTCTACTTCCGCTGCCCGAGCGCGTCTTGTGGCTTGAGGTAATGATCCATGATCCCATTACACGCATGGTTCCTAGGGTAACGGGGTAAATTTTTGAAATTAAGCGTTAGCGTAGCCTCCCCATAACCCAACAACAAACTCGGCATACATCGTTGAAGATGCAGTGACAGTCTGTTTAGAGCTTTTTCACGATATAGCTCGATTTGTGAGTGTGAAGATGTAACCTGACATGGATTTCTCGGTATCTACACATCCCACAAAATCTAAATCTGAATAACCCACTATTTCAAGGGTATCTGATCTTTCATACGTTAGCATGAGGCCTTTTGTGCCTTGTATATATATATCGTTAGGCTTTCTTAACTCTTTTCCAGTGATCTATGCCTAGATTTTTCTGATATCTGCCAAGCATCCCGGTAGCAAAAGCTAAGTCAGGGCGAGTGCAAACTTGAGCATACATCAAGCTTCCGACAACAGAAGCATATGGAACCGATTTCATTTGATCGATCTCATATTGGTTCTTGGGATATTGAAAATTCCCAAACTTATCACCCTTGACTATCGGAGCAGGCGTAGGCTTACACGCATGTATACTATATTTTCTTAGAATCTTTTCTAATTATGTCTTTTGCGATAATCCTAATACCTCTTTATTTCTATCTCGGTGAATCTCAATTCCTAATATATAGAAAGCTTCACCAAGATCTTTCATATCAAAATGTGAGGACAAGAAGCTCTGAGTTTCTAATAGTAGACTGACATTGCTACTCGGAAGCAAGATGTCATCCATATATAAAATGAGAAAAGTAAATTTTTCATTCTTAAACTTAGCATAAATGCAGTTGTCCTATTCATTTTCCTTAAACCTAAATTTTCTTATGGTTTCATCAAATTTGAGGTACCACTGCTTGGAGGCCTGTTTTGATCCATAAATGGATTTAGTTAAGTGGCATCCCAAATTTTCTTTCCCTTTTGTGACAAAACCCTTAGGTTGTGCCATATAGACATTCTCATATAATTCCCCATTTAGAAATACCATATTTACATCCATCTGATGTAATTCTAAGTCATAATACGCCACTAATGCCATAATGATTCTGAACGAATCCTTAGATGAAACAGGTGAAAATGTCTCATTATAATATATTCATTCTCTTTGAGTGAAGCCTTTCGTCATAAGTCTTGCCTTAAATATGTTGATATTCCCTTTGGAGTCACGCTTAATTTTGTAGACCCATTTACAGCCCACTGTTTTGGATCCCTTAGGAATTTCTTTTAATTTCCAAACTTTGTTAGTACTCATAGACCTCATCTCATCTTCCATAGCCTCAAGCAATTTAGATGAGTCGGGACTTCTCATGGCTTCTTCAAAAGAGGCAGGATCGCCCTCTATTTAAATTTCTTCACTCATATAAACTTCATAATCGTTAGGAATAGTTGACATTCTCACTCTTTGTGATCTTCTGATATTCTCTTGGTTTGGCACATCATTTTCTAAGTGTGGGGGATGTTCTTCTTTTTCTTCATTAACAACATTTGGAACTTCAGGTTCCTAAATAACAGGAGCCTCATGAACATTAGGTGTTGCTGATGAAGATCTAACCACAGGTGCTGGATGATTTGATTCTACCACAGGCACATGAAAAATTTACTCTTGAATCATAGGAGTAGGTACGTAGACTCGCTTCTCTTCAAGGCTAATCTCTTAAAGCACCGTGCTCCCCCTGATCATCACGTCTTCTAAAAAGTCCGCGTGTCTCGTTTCTACAAACTTAGTATGTCGGTCAGGATAATAGAAATAGAAACCCTTAGATTTATCTAGATAGCCAATAAAATGGCAACTTACTGTCTTAGAATGTAATTTACCAATATTTGGGTTAAATATCTTAGCCTCAGCAGGACAGCCCCATACACGTAGATAATTAAGTGAAGGCTTTCGTCTAATCCATAATTCATACGGCGTAGGGACTTACTAGGGACCCGATTAAAAATATGAATAGCGGTTTTCAACGTCTCTTTCCACAAATTAATCACCAGAGTAAAATAACTTAGCATGCTTATTACCATATCCATTAAAGTGCGATTGCGCCTTTCTACCACTCTGTTTTGTTGAGGTTTGCCCGGTGTAGAATATTGGGCAACTATGCCATTTTCCTGGAGAAACCTTGCAAAAAGGTCCGGGAGTTTGGCCATAAGGGGTATGACGACCGTAATACTCCTCCCACGGTTGGATCTTACTATTTTAATTTTTAGATCATGCTGATTCTCTACTTTAGCCTTAAATATCTTAAATTTATCCAGAGCTTCTGATCGCTCTTTAATCGGATAAATATAGCTATAGCGTGAATAATCGTCTGTAAATATTATGAATGAGTCATAACCATCTACAGATGTCATAGAAAACGGACCGCAAATATCCGTGTGAATTATTTCTAAAATTCCTGCGCTTTGTTTTGCATCTTTCTTAATTTGCTTGACGTATTTGCCTTTAATGCAATCGATACATTGCTCAAAATCTGAAATTTCTAATGGCGGAAGAATTGATTTCTTAACTAAACGTTCAATCCTCCCCTCGAAATGTGGCCTAAACGATAGTGTCATAATTTTAAAGATACATCATCAATTCTTTTACGTTTATTCTTATTCATAGACGAGAAGACATTCTCAGTACTTACAACATTCACAGTCTCATTCAAAGAAAGCAAATAAAGCTTGTCATGCTGGAGAGCAAGACCAATAACATTATTATCAAATTTAATCAAACATCGTTTGTTGCCAAAATGACAATCAAAACCATTATTATCTAAACAAGAGACTGAAATAAAATTTCTTCTCATGGAAGGCACATAAATGACATCATGCAGATAGATTACAAAGTCATTGTTTATTTCTCTTCTTTCTCTTCAACATGAGCTTGGAAGCCATGTTGCTCATTCTCAAGATGTGCTCTCTTACCTCACCGCCATTGTACTTTTCCGTCACAAGCTTCTTAATAAGAGTGCTTGCGTACGTCTTTGAAGAGCCAGTAAACTGACTCTCCACCTTCTTAAGGTACTCCTTAGCGGTCTCACAGGGTGGGATTGCTCTCTTTATGGCCTCCATAATGGAGCTCTTAATGACCATGAGACACTGACGATTTGACTGATCCCACTTAGTACGATCGATGTCGTACTTTATTCTTATCTCAGTGAAGTCCCGTGACCTAGTAGCGAAAGCCTCCTGACTCTCACCATCATGGATCACGGGCTCCGTAGGCTCAACGGGACGGTCATGCCTAAGTGCAAGATCAAGGTCCCATAGCGCAAGCGCTATCTCAATGTTCTCTCGCCAAGAATCATAGTTCTCTCCATTTACGGGTCTAATGGACGAGAGCTGACTAAGCATGTTGCCTGATAAGAAACCATCAACAAAAGAGAGATTAATTCAGCAGACAAAATAATACATGAATTAATTCAATGTTGGTCAAATTTATACATGTAACATGCTTAAGGGAAAAATTAATTCTACATCACCGTTGGACAGAAATAGAATTAACTTAACTTAATTATAACAATTTTATCAACAACGTTAGTCAGTAGATAAAATTATTACATAAACAAAAAATTGTTTATTCTCCTAATCAAATTTTCCCGTTGGTTCCAATTTAATTAGTAAAATAAATAATACTAAATAGAAGCAGATGAACAGAAAATATCGAAATTAGTGTAAATCACAACGAAAGACTTAAAGAAAATTCTGACATTAATAAAACAGTGGCAAAAATTATGTACTTATTTCTTAATCATAATCTATTTTCCAATTAAATTTTCTCGTTGGATCAAAATTTAATCAGAAAAATAACACAAAGTTATCAAAAATTCAGAAAATTGCCACTGAGTCATAACTAATTTTATCCAAATTTTACCCGCAGCCTAAACTTAATTATTTCTTAATTTGAGCCAATTTGTAATTTCCAAAACAGAAAAATTATATTCTAAAAACTGAAAATCTGGAAAAAAAAAGAAAATTAGCCCATCTAGCAGCGCTGGCCCAGCCTGCCCCGTGACTGCAGGCCGCAACCTGGGCCTAGGCCGGCAAAGTGCGCTCCCACCTGGGCCAGAAAAAACGGTCCGATCGACGCTGGCCGTTGATCTAAGATCAACGGCCACGCGCCGACTTCGGTCGAAACAAAACCCGCAGCCCCCGCAAACCCTAATTCATTTCTTGGCTGCGCGAGCGAGCGAGAGTGGCGGCGGTGGCGGAGGTGCGGTGGAGCGAGCACAGCGACAGCGTCACGTGCTGGTCCGCTCGCCAGAGCGCCCGCTCACCCGAGGGTGAGCGAGCCTCCGTCGAGCCGGTCCGCGGCGGTGAACTTAGCCGGACCTGAAGCAGCAGTGCCCGCGAGCGCCGGCAAGCGGCGGTGGCCCGGAGTCCTCTTCCCAGAGCACGCCAACGAGGGTCCGCGGTGGATCCAGTGCGGTGACGAGGTAAGTCCCCGACGCCCTTAGTTCTTAGGGTTAGGGTTCGTCCCTTACTGTTTTTTTTTGTTCTTGGGTCGAACAGAAACATCTTCTGAGGTTTGCTGCGGGGAAAACGGATCGGTGGTGGCGTCAGCTCAGGGGGGCTCGACGCCACCCAAACCCTAGCTAGCCTAAAACCCTAGTAAAGCTCTGATACCATTGATAGAAATTGCTAATGGGGATCACTAGGGTTAGGATCTATAGTTAGGTTTAACTTAGGCATGGATGAACTTGAGCCATAGGCTCGGTACAGGAAGAAAAGAGGGACACATACCTTCGGGGTTCCTTGATGAGCTGGCCATGGTGTCAGAGCCGACAGCGAGGGTTCACTTGGAGTCGATGAGGGAGACGAACTCGGTGGAGAGGGAGGCTTCCCGCCGCTTTAGCGCCTAGATTGATCGGTCTATGATTAGGGTTTCTGGGAGGCAGTATGGCACGGCAAACCTTGGCCTTCGTGCCTGCCGGTCCACTCCTCTTTTATATTTGGCGCTACGCGACGGAGGCCCTTCAATCACATACGATTGAGCGCCCTTGATCAGGACACGAGCTAGGTGGACTCCCTCTCCTCTGGAAGATCTAACTAACAGCGAGCACCTTACCGCCGGGGTAGTTGGCCGCCTGCTCATCGTAGAACTGGAAGCTGACGTGGTCAATCACGTTGCTAAACAAGCCCTTAATGGTATAAAAGGTACAATAATTATATAAATAATGGACCGCATAACGTTGTAGGATGCTCACAGCGAACCACGGTGGGCATGCAAGTTTAGTAGACTGACCGACAGTCCAGCGATGAACACAATCCATGTGACCACGAGTTGAAGCTTCCATGTCAAGTTGTCAACTACGAATCACAACATGGTGAGCGATCCAAGAAATTAAATGGGGGTAATATGCATGGTCAGGTCCAGCGTAGTTTGGGCTACATTTATGCCAGCACGGTGAAAATATTTGCACGTTTTGTCCCTGAATCTGATAGAGCTAAATATTGTCCCTGTAATATATAAATACAGAAACTCTCAAACGTGAAAATGTATCTATGTATAAAAATACATACCTGGTATAACGGGCGTATATGGAAAGAACACAAACTTAAGGAGATTTCGAGTATGATAAGATCACTTAAGATGGCAAGATATGAAATATCTACTCAGGAAAAATAAGAACATGACTAATTTTCCTTTAAGAATTTCTTGTGGGTACGATGGTACCTAGAGTCTTGAGAGTATAAATACTAAGGTCTTGATGCTAAGAGGGTCATAAGAAGAGCAAAATAAGCCTAACTCAAGCTAAATTCTCGAGAGGATAAAACGACGACACAATAGAGCTTGCTATAATCTCGCTCCCTGAGGATCCTAATGAAATAGTTCTAATCCGTATATTATACTTTGTACATTAAAATATATACAAGCATAACATGACGCGGGTTTATTACCATCCAAACCCATATAAAAATATTTATCTCTTTATGTATATACAAGGGTTTATGAATCCTTGTATTTACACAAATGACCCTGCTGGTATATATAAAACTAAAGGCATGTTTATTATAGTTTCTGGCAGCTAGAGATTTTCGGTAGTCAGCTAGTCTGAGTATCTAGCTGATGAGAATCTGAAGAAGCTAGTGTTTTCTAGCTTCTGGATTCTAGTTCATTTCTAGATTCTGTAGTTACTGATTCTCACAATCTAAGTCTAGAATCTGGACTGTTTATTTCAGCTTCAGATTCTAGAAGTAGCTGCAGCTGCCAGAAGCTGAAACAAACAGGCCATAAGATCCGGTCTAGTCGACAACACTATAATAGTAGACTCTAGTAGAAAAAAAAAACTCTAATCTAACGTTACACGAAAAAAATACGCTAGTTATGTCATTAAGACAAGAGAAAAAGGAGCCATCATATTAGCACTAGAGGACTATAAATTACCAAATTAATCAAATTAAGAAAAATAGATATATCTACATTGTTTAATCATGATGGATCCATATTATATATAATGGTCTAGATTTTCTAGAAAAAGATAGAAATTTAATAAAAGGTATGTAAGAATATAAATATGAACATGGGAGATAAGAACGGGGAAGAAAAATACAATATTATATAGAGTTTAAACAGGAAAGGGAATTGATATTTGAATAGGAAAACACCAGAACTAAATGAACCACATATATATATGCTAGCTATGCAAATACGCCGGTCATCATGCCAGTTATTATATTTGAGCACCAATATAATTAACTCTACCATCTCGATGTATATAATTAAGTTGCCTAATACTTTTTCTGTTGATAAATATAGGAACATATATATAAATTTGATACTGTCTATACCATTTAATATATTAACTATTAATATTTTTTATAATATATCATGAACTACTGCAATATTAACATCATAGAAAATTACTTTCAAAATATCAAATAAAATTCAATTGTGGTACTAAACATATAAGTTTAGTTGAATTATCTCAGTTAAAGTTATAAAATTTGATTTTTAGCCATCCGTTAAACTAGGCAAGGACAGACGTAGATCTAGAATGGCAAAAACAAATGTCAGTGTTGAATGTGTTGAAGAACAAAAATTAGTGATTCAATTAGCAGTTAATTAGATAGGCATCTCTTGATGAATAGACACCTCTTCATGAAACAATGCAATGATTCATGAAGAGACACCTTCTCATGTTGTAAACTGCCACCTCTTGGCATCTATAAATATGTACTCTCAACATTG
>KE371285.1:650038-669024 GCA_000418225.1 Zizania latifolia
AATTAATATATATATATATATATATATATATATGGCAAGCTAATATATCAAAATATTTAATTAGTACCTCTTTGTAAAAAATAATAAGGCATATTATATTCTAAAGGGCAAACTTTATAAACTTTGTCAAATAATTAGACAACTGTTAGTACATTTAGTATAGAAGTTATATATAATATGTATAGATCCATATTCTAAAGATCTTTTGCAAAAGGGAAATTGATTATATATCTTCTCAGTGACATATGGGGTCCTCTCAGGTCAATGACATGTGGGCTAGGAGGGTAAATCCTCAAAGTTTATCTAAAGAGAGGGTATATGATCAATTTTTTCTTTACAAAATATTAATTGTATTTGATATGCTATCGATTATCAGAAACCTGGCTTAAAGAGTACTTTCTAAAATGTAATGTATCACATATTTTCCTATAGAGGGAGCAAACATGCATGAATATTAATTGATTTTAAAGGGGTTGAGCGTCACTGAAAATCGATATTTAGTGACAAATAGTAACTTCAGTGGGAATGGTTATTTATACAGATTACCATGCTAACAGAGCTTATTTAATGGGAGAGACAACTAGCATTAGACTGATGAATTTACATTGGATCATCACTATTTGGCTAATATTTGAAATATGTGTAAAACATAAATTGTTTGTAAATCATCACTGTGTTAAGATAGAGTTTGTGTGAATACTTGTTTTCATCGTACAATTTTATATGTTGAGACATAGTTTTCACCTTAATAAATACAGTACGATTAATTAAGTATTAGCTATTAAATAGTTGAAAATGAATCGTATCCAATTTTCTAGGCAAACTGTGTATGAAAAAAGTTTTTATAGGAGTCACACTAATTAGAGCTTGAAAAGTTTGACAGGAGTTTTTTAGGAAACAATCTTAATAGTTTTGTTGTTTTGATTTAATGATACACATTACTTTGGTAGTAGAATATATTCAACGCATGTAGTATTGAGCCTTATACTACACCATCTACTAAAAACTATATATGTCTAATTTACCATCGTAGGTAGAAAACAATCCATGTTAAATGAAAATGGCACTGCCCTAGCTAAATATATAGTTTCCAAATAAGAATAACACAAGCAACAATATCTGCTAAGCAGCCCTCAAGCATTTGTGCCCTCTAAGCTCCCATGGAATGGCATGAAGCAAACAAAACATGGGATAGTGTCAAGATACAATATGCCTAGATTATTATTACAAGCAACTTCCTCATGCATGTTCAGGCAACTAGCTTTATAACTAGATCTACCACAAAAAATCATGTAGCACAGCAAGTGAAGGACCACTCACACCTCGTTTCCACGCCATATCCTCACTAGATTTGTTTGTTTCGGAAATATGTGCTCGAATCACTTCAGTACAATCAAGAGCGCAAACAGGCCATTTCCATGCATTAACCATAGTATGGATCTTTGCAAGTTGAGATTGTGCAAGGATATGTGTATTGTTTTTTATCTCAGCAATAGCCTTGTTCTAGCTTGACCACCCAGCAAAATACCCACTAAGCTTTTGAACACCAATTACTTTCCCTAATCCAACGTATGGGACATGCCTATTAACTAACATTTCATCATAATATTCCTTAATTTCTTTAACTAGACCAATATCAACCATGGTATCAACACGATGCTTCAAATACTCATTAAGAATTGCTTCATAAGCACGAACCCATAAAAACAGCATTGATATTGAAGAGTTGGCTGATACCTAGCTTTTGAGCTCTTAAAAGGGTCAACAAGAGCCGAATCAAACTCGCCAACAAGGAGCCCATGGATTAATGAGTTAGATCCACCAACAACAATAGGTGTGCGACCACGCCTTACGATTGAGCTCACAGTAGTTGATGCAATAGATAAGAAGAATGACATAGAAAAGTCACCTGCATGGGTGGAGATGGAACCAATAAGGTGATGTGGTATATCACATCGATCTTGCAATGGCACCTTGTTTGTAGTAATATCTAGGCCACCATATACTTGCATCTTGTCGGCGTTTACCTCTTCACCCCCAATCGCCTTGGCTACCTCAATTGATAGCTTTGTTTTCCCTGTACCCATTGCACTAATAATAACTACCAGCTTACTTCCGAGCATGTTGAGGAATCAGAGGAAGAAGGAGCAAAACCAGGCCTGATGTTGAGTCAGCTATCGCTAATCGACTAACTCGAGGAGTTTCTCAATACATATGAAATGGGAAAGATAACCCCTTCCCCTACCCTAGCCTGCACACCTCCCCCATGCCTTAAAATTACTTCGCATCCCTTCATACTAAAGGTTGTTGTCTATGTTACCTAGATATATAGATACGGATACGGATACACGATGCAGTGATACTTTGATACGCTATTTTCTAAAAAAACCCTAATAAGACGATATGCTTATATATATAATATACCAAAAGTAATGCATTAGCTAACAAAGAACATGCTAATAAACGTGACATTGAGAAAATAAAATCACATACTAAAAATCTTAGAAAATCACATCCAGTTTGTGAATTACGTAATCAAAGTACACATCTAGGTATAAGGTCTTACGAGTCAGTGTTGATTTGTAATTTGGTGCAGAGCAAACTAGCTTTAAAGTCGCATTTAAATTAACCCTCCTCGTCAGAAATATAAAATGTAGAAATATAGTGCATAGCATCATGTTCCATAGATACTTGTGCAACAAAATATCCTACTGGCATTGACATGTCTGTCACAGGTATTCACCACCATTCTTAATTGATAGAGCTAGATAAGCATACAACTACCACCTCGTCTATAGACCCTTGTTTATGTGGTTTTGTCTGTCTCCTTTGGGTCATCGCATTGTTCGGCCTTTGTTCGGGAATCGTCTAGGAAGAGTTGTAATGGCCTGCAATATAAGTATTGATTTCTACTAATGGTTAGTATTGATTTTCTATCGGTAAAGTACCAACATTATTAATGCTACTCTATTAACACTATTGTTATTTTTTCACTAAAATATGCTCTGGATTATAGTGGTATGTGGAGGTTCAGACAATATAATTTGAAACAACAGATAATATAGGTCCTCCCTGTGGAGGCAGCAGATAACAATGAAAAATGTAGAAGCAAAACTGCAGTAAAGTATATGGAAAGAGTTGTGGTGGACTTCAATATAGATGATATAGTTATATCATTCCTACCAATGGTTGGTATTGATTTTCTATCAGTGAAGTGCCAACATTATTAATGCTACTCAATTAACCTTACTGTTATTTTACACTAAAATGTGCTTTGAATTACGATGGCATGCGGAGGTGCAAATAATATAATTTGAAGGAACATATAGTATAGGTTCTCCGTGTAAAGGTAGGAACAAAAATGTAGGAGCAGAACCACAGTAAAGTATACGCATATATCTAGGTGTGTGAAGGTTTCTGAACTTGAGAATACTATGTCACACTCCTCTAGTTTATTCTAAATTGCCAGAGTACTTAATTACAAGGAGAAATTTTTTTTGATGCATGCCTGGTTAGGATAGAAGCAATGCTACCACCTATCAGTGTAGGACATAATTAGTCCTCATGTACGCACTTAGTCTAACATCTCGAGAATAATTTGGGTGTTATTATTAGGTGGGCAATATACCTTCTGGTTGCTTTACTTGTGCCATCTTATTGTATGTCTCCTTGCTCTGCTCATTTTACTCAAAAATAAAACCATTAGTGATACGGTATTGTCAAATGTTACTTCGAATTATTAGGCTATATATGGATGAATATTTTGTATACAATAATTCTATACTCATATTTAAGCAAGACATATGTAATCTTTTTAATGAATAAAGAATTCATCCAAATAGAACATTGTTGCCTAAATTTATAGGCCTTTGTACCTTTGCATGATGCTTCATTGCTTCTTTTATGTTCGTCCTTTGTCTAGAAATCATCTAGAAAGAGTTGTAGTGGCCTACAATATAAGTGATGTAGTTATATCATTATTACTAATGGTTGGTATTGATTTTCTATCAGTAAAGTGCCAACATTATTAATGCTGCTCCATTAACCCTATTGTTATTTTTTTCACTAAAATGTGCTCTGGATTATGGTGGAATGTGGAGGTTCAAACTATATAATTTGAAGCAACAGATTGTATAGATCCTCCCTGTAGAGGTAGCAACCAACAACGAAAAATGTAGAAGCGGAACTGCAGTAAAGTATATAAAAAGAGTTGTGGTGGCTAGCAATATAGATGATGTTGTTATATCATTCCTATCAATAGTTGGTATTGATTTTCTATTAGTGAAGCGCCAACATTATTAATACTACTCCATTAATCTTACTGTTATTTTTCACTAAAATATACTCTGAATTACGGTAGCATGCAGAGATGTAGACAATATAACTTGAAGGAACAGATAGTATAGGTTCTCTGCGTGGAGGTAGGAATAAAAATATAGGAGCAGAATGTTGGGGAATGGAGAGGCTACGCTAGCAGTAAATTCAAAAAATTTTACCCTGTTCAACCCAGGAACCATGAGAGTAATGGGATCATGGATCGTTACCTCTAGTCACGCAACGCGCTAGGGCAGCGGAAGAATAGTTGGGGAAGCGCATCCTTGATCAACTCCACCCAGCTCCGTCCGATCCTCGGCAATGAAGATGATGCAGCCTTATGATCCTTACGTTGAGATGATCAGCACCGCAATTGCAGCGGTGTCTCTACGGTATCCACACGTACCGGGATGGGATCACCTCACGCTTGGATGCTAGTACCACACGGGAGATTAGGGTAGAGACGGGCACAACTGGTGTAGCCAGGAGAGGTGGCGGCTAGGGTTATGGTAGGGGCAAAAGCAACAACCAACATCAGCTCTTTTGTCCTAGCCCCTCCTCTCCTTATATAGTGCCCTCTCATGGGTCTTTAATCAGTATTAAAGTCCAACAGATCTAATATGTTTGTCTGGCCCAGAAGTTCTGGTCCAAGCCCGGAACTTCCGAAAATAACATTCTGTATCAAATTTATTTCGACCCGGAAGCTCTGGTTCTACCCGGAACTTCTGGTTCATCCAGAATTCACCTTTCAGGCAGGCCCGGAACTTCCGGTTCCTCCAGAAAATGAAACTGGAGTTGGCCCAGAACTTTTGGTCGCACTGGAATTTCCGGTTGCTCCAGAACCCGAAACTTTCGGCCTCAAGCCAGAACTTCCGGTTCCCCCAGAATTCTCTTGGGCATATTTCCATCACAGAACTATAGTAAAGTATACTCATATATATCTAGGTGTGTGAAGGTTTCTAAACTTGAGAATACTATACCACACTCCTCTAGTTTATTCTGAGTTGCCAGAGTACTTAATTATAAGGAGAAAAATAATTAGATGCGTGCTTGGTTAGGCTAGAAGCAATGCTACCACCTACCAGTGTAGGATATAGTTAGGCCTCATGTACACAATTAGACCTGCCATACCCTGCCCTCACCGCCTATAACATAGACGAAATTTATATTTATAGAATCATGGACGAAGGGTAGGAAGTCAGGTAAAATTGAATGTGAGGGCGTTGTGGTTGGGTAGAAAGAGAAAGTCCATAGAGAAATTAAATGTTGCTATTTATCGGGCCTTCATCTTCTATGTGGATGGTCCTACCAAATAGTTTGAACGTAGTATATTTTATGTGATCATTAGACCACCTATACCCTACACCCTCTAGCGAATCATATAAATATTTACATCCATACAATTGTGTGCGAATGATATGAAGGTCATGAAATTAATTATAGGAACGTTGTGCTTTCTTCAGGTGAGAATACTTGCTTCATTAATCTGTCTTTGTTTACTTTTTTAGCTGTGGGGAAATCACGAGGGCAGGTGATAACAGTGTTGCTCCAATATTCATGTGGTCCTATCTGCTCCCTATGACACCAACATTCTTTCTAGCCCCAAGTACATCGAGAGTGAGCAGCTCTGTTTAGGTTCTAAGGAACACACATATTCCCCTTACAAACCATTCACTTTGTTCACAAATATAGTCATTCCAAATATTTAAAATTTGTCCATATAAATAAGTATTCTAACAATACTACTTATCCCATTAATTCCCTCACATCCCAATATAGTACTATTTGCCCCACTGTCATGCTATTCAAATTTATTCCATTCTTAGCCATAACCCCTCTTGATGTCCTTAGCCATGACCCCCCTTGATGTCCTAGCTACCCAATTTATTTAGGGACATCAAAGTCTTTCCCCTCGGATCTAATGTTGATAAATAGTGTTACAATCCTTGCAATAACAGTGCTAATTATTTAAACACAGCTACATAGGTATCAACCACTACAAAAGTTAAAATGTGTCTATCTTTGTTTTCTTCAAAACTGTTATATAGAGAGCATTTGTAAACAATCATTATTTAATAGTTTGCAGAGATCGGAAGCATAGATCTCCCTTATTCACAGTTTATAAACTATTTGTTGGTTTACAAATCGTTCCATTTAGTAGCTTAAAAATTATCAGCTCCAAGTACGGGAAGGATAGATCTTCCTTATTCACATTTTACAAAATATTTGATGGTTTACAAATTGTTCCATTTAGTAGCTTAAAAATTATCAACTCCAAATACGCGAAAAGAATGCAATGAAAGGTTAGAAGAATATATCTTCTGGTTTTTCTCTAGCACGTGGACCTTACCATGTATGATTGTGCGCTTGTTCCAGCGATGTGTGTAGAACAAGCAATATATCTTGGCAATTAGATTGGGCCAAATGTTCCAACGTGATCTATCAGACAATTTTAAAAGTGCCCCGTGAGGTAGGGAAAAATAGCAAGCCGATTGTTATTTGCTGCTAGTGTGCATGCAAAGGGAAAAGACACGTCTCTATTCACACTGCTTATAGTTTTGTATAAAATATATTGGCTTATAAAAATAGCCATGGATTACACCCATTTATTTTCATCCATCTCTACTCGCCCTCTCCACTAAAAGGAAAGAATGAGCAGAAAGACTGCAAAAGCCCAACAGAAATGACAGATTGTGCTTGTATATTTGACCTTACAGTACATTAAACAATGGATAAACCAAGTTGTCAACAACAAGCAGTATATTATGCATAATACATCCTTTTATTTGTCCCACAACAAAGTGATGGCAGTAGCTGTCGTTCGTGAAACCGGAGCATGAAAGGGACTATAGAGAATAGCAGGGAAGTAGTGGTGCACTAGGGCGTGGTGCCCCTTCGACCCAACAACGACAATTTTTCTAGTCGGAATATTTTGGTAGGCTCAGCAGAAGAACGTGTTGAAGAGCCTAGCGCAAATAGTGCACCTGTCACCAAAGAAAATATTGCCAAGGAAAATTCCATCACACAATTCCCTAGCAGCCAGCATGCGTAACTCACTAGCGTCCATGTGTAGTTCCCTGACGCAGAGTCCCATGAGCAGTCTGGCGTGCAATCCCCTGGCAGCGAGCAACATGCACAGCACCATACGCAGGCCCCTGACATGGAAGTCAACGCACAGTTCCATTGTACGGGAGCCCCTACCGCCCCTCAATAGTTCTACGGTTTCCCTTCTCAGCGTACTGCTTCAAATAAATTAAGCGCTTGGAACAAAATTTCACACCCTATTACCATTCCTATTTGGTGAGTAATAAATGCGAAGAAAAACTTGCAGTGTGGAGCAAGCAAGTGAGATGCAGCTTTCTTTCATCGTGCAAGCTTCGTATGGCATTAAATGCTCTGCCTCCTTTCTCTGCCTATTTAAACGGAGCATTCTCCCTCATTTTTGCAAACCAGATATCTTATTGAGTTCTGCAGTGTTCAGTGGTAACCAGTTTAGAAAAATAAGACAGCGAAGTTAGTTTAGGAAAACAATACATAAAGCAGTAACTGAATCATATGTACAATTACACTAGTTAAATACTGAAGTGTAAATCATATAACTAAGTGTCTTTGCTTTAGAGTGAATGTTATGTCAGATTACCAGCTTGTCTTATAAGGAGAGATCACCGAGCGTTGTGCTGATGCCCTAAAGAATAGCTTCCATCTGAACCTGAGGGAGCAATTCGAAGACTGGGATCCTCACCGAATGAGCTGATGCTTGGCACAATGGGGCCTGAGTTCTGAAAATTTCTTGTCAAGCCATGATGGCCCTTTCTTAATCTGTATAGTGTCGTATGGAGTGGTTTCAAATCGATCCGTCCACATTGAACAGCCTTATGAAACCGCTCCATACCTAGGCCTGCTTTCAAAGGAAATTAACCAAATCAAGAATCATAGAGTTATTAGGTTATTTTTGGACCAAGTACAAAATTTCCAAATCTATGTTTTATTTCTAATATTAATGCCTGCAGAGAACCGACTGCAACAAATGTACAGCCAGTGGAACCATAAAATGCACCATTCAGGTCTCGCTGCTTGTACCAAATAAATTTCTAGTGGCCAGCCAAAATCATGTCCTAGAAATTTCTGATAAGTTTTGAATATCCATAACTTATGCTAAAAACACACATGCACTAAGATATCATGCTCTATATCAAAAATAAAAAGCATGTTTATCTGCATTTAATTACAGTAATAGATCTACAATTGCAGGATCTCTGTCCCAATTAGGGATGGCAATCGGGTATGACGGGTACGGGTAGTGCATACCCATACCCGTACCCGTTTACCCAACGGGTAAAAACCCGTGTCCATACCTGTTACCCGCGGGCGCCGTATACTCGCGGGTATACCCGTTTACCCGTGAGCGAAGAAGAAGACTGAGGCACTAAGCAGGCATGGCAGCATGGCCAGGCGGAGTGGAAGAATCGGGAGCCACTGCCCGTCGCTGGAGCCAGCGTCGGTGGCCTAGGGCCGGTCGGAGGCATGGCCGGAGATGGCCGTGGCAGCGGGCCAACGAGGGGAAAGCGCCGGCGCTAGGCGGTGCGCGGCGGGCCTGTGCGCAGCGGCATGCAGTGGGTCTGCTAAGGGGCCAGGGCGGCGCGCTTTAGATCTGCACAGGTTGCCGGCGCGGGATGGATCTGCTCGGGGCGGCGTGGGATGGATCTACGCAGGGCGGCAGGTGAGGGAGAGAAAATGGAGGCGGCGGGTGAGGAGAGACTGGGAGGGAGAGAGAAAGGCGGTGGGTGAGGGAGAGAAAGCGGCGGGTGAGGGGAGGCTGGGAGGGAGAGAGAAGCAAGGCGGTGGGTGAGGGAGAGAAAGGAGTAGGCTAGGGTTTTTTGATTTATATACTCATGGCTATTCGGATAAATGGGTAAACAGGTATGGGTTGTCAATACCCATACTCGTACCCGTTTACCCGACGGGTATGATATTGAGAACATATCCGACCCTAATAGAGTTTTTACCCGTGGGTAAACGGGTAATCGGGTAGAACTGCCATCCCTAGTCCCAATGCAGTGGCATACCAGATTAAATTTAGTATGTGATTTGGCAATGGTACATTTTTCTCTCCTGGTCCATTCATGCATTAGCTAACAAAGAACATGCTATTCTACTCAATGTATCAATCGCTCACCCTTTTTTCCTTTATTATGGCTCTACGACACTACTGCCTCTCACGTATTGTCTCCCTACAGAGTGTGAACCTGAACCAGCAGCCAAATGTTAGACAATTTTTTCCTCTGGAAAAAAATCCTTACAGAGCGCTTGTCGACCTTACGAAGGGCTTTAGGAAAAACAAATGTGACATTGAGAAAATAAAAAACATGAGAACCAGCAGTTAAATGTTAGATAGTTTTTCCCTCAGGGAAAAATCCTTACAGAACACCTGGCAACCTTGTGAAGGGCTTTAGGGAAAATAAACGTGGCACTAAGAAAATAAAAAATGTGAAAATAACTACTACAATAACCTACTAAAACATCTCAGCTAAATCGGAGAAAAAAAATAAAATGTAGCTTCAAGAAGGTAGAAAAATGATGTAAAAACACCTACTGCAGGAACTGCTCTCTTGGCACGGACACGCTTTCCTGTTAGGCTTGTTGAAGCTGTACTATCCATAAGGCATATTCTCACCTAAAAATACACATACGGAATATACACATGGAATTACTACACTGCACACATAGAGATCATAAACAACAAATTGACAAGAAAAGCGATAAGCGGAATAGAGAATACAACATAAAAATAGCATGTGGGCAATACTGAAAGAAATGTGTGGCTTGGTGGAGCACCATACCCTCAACATGCATGCATGCATCTATGTAGCGATACGTCAAATTAAATAATTGTTGACACACAACCTCAGTATACATGCAGGCATTCATGTAGCGATACATCAAACCAAGAAATCAATTGCTAGAACACAAAACATGTTATATGGTAGCTGTCAAGTCGAAGATAAAATATATCGGCACCGTTTAAATCCATAAGACATATTTTAACCTAAAAAGGCCCATACAAAATATACACATGGAATTACTACACTGCACATATAGAAACCGTAAACAATAAGGTGACAAGAAAAGTGATAAGCGGAACAGAGAGCACAACATAGAAATACCATGAGGGCCATAAAAAAGTTAGGTGAGCAAAAAGAGACAATAGTGAGCGGGTTAGATTTTCAATGACAAGAGCACTCGTTGCAAATATATGTTCCAATTATAGTTAATAGTGCATGTGGTACCCACAACGCATGCTAGCATCATATGACCATGCATGCTAATTAAGTCTAATGTTGTTCATTTTATTTCTAACAAACTACAATCTCCTAGCGAAGCACGTGACCACATACCACTCTCTCGTGATGTTATATGCTATGTTGGGAGATTTATCTCTAAGCACTCAAAGACACACTCTCCAGTAAGAACCCAGCACTGAATGCTTGTGAGTGGGCAGACAAAAGCGAGAAAAAAATGGAGCGTTTAAGTAGACAGTGAAAGTCCCAGACAAAAGAAAAGCTTGGCAGCGTATTGAATGATGAAAGAAATACATGGCTTGCTGGCACACTACACACCCACCATATATGCACGCACATTTATAGTGATGCGTCAAATCAAATAATTGTAGCACACGCATGCATGCATGCATTCATGACACATCAAATCAAGCAAGCATGCATGCATTCATGACACAGTAAATCAATAGGTTAATTGATACGTGAAAATTGCTAAACACTACACACCCACCATGCATGTATACACTTATGTAGTGATAGGTCAAATCAAATAATTGTAGCACACAACCTCTGCATGCATGTATTTATGGAGTGACACGTCAAATCAAGAGATAAATTGATACGTCAAATCAAACAATATTAGTAGAGAAGTTCAACATACATGCATGGTGGATTCTGAAGCCAAGGACGAAATACATCAGAACCGTTCAAATCATATCCATCGGCTGAAACAAAATCCACTGACGTGGACATTTATCTTTAAGCACTCAAAGACACACTTTCCAGTAAGAATCCAACACTGAATGCTTGTGCATGGGCGCACAAAAGCAAGAAAAAATGACGCGCTTAAATAGGCAGTGGAAGCCCCAGACAAAAGGAAAGCTTGACAACACATTGAATGATGAAAGAAATACATGACTTGCTGGCACACCACACACCCACCATGTATGCATGCACATTTATAATGATGCACCAAATCAAGTAATTGTAGCACACGCATGCATTCATGACACATTAAATTAAGATTAATTGATATGTCAAATCAAGCATGTATGCATGTATGCATGCATTCATGACACGTCAAATCAATAGGTTAATTGATACGTGAAAATTGCTAAACACTACACACTCACCATACATGCATACACTTATGTAGTGATAGGTCAAATCAAATAATTATAGTACACAACCTCTGCATGCATGTATTTATGGAGTGACATGTCAAATCAAGAGATAAATTGATAAGTTAAATCAAACAATATTAGCATAGAAGTTCAATGTACTTGCATGGTGGGTTATGAAGCCGAGGACGAAATACGTCGGAACCGTTCAAATTATATCCGTTGGCTAAAACAAAATCCACTGACGTGGACATAGCAGGAGGCCGCGAAAACGGCGCAGCCTCATATTCTTGATTGTTTCATTTCTCTAGAGCTGAACATGAACATGAAATGACATCTTTTTTGATTATGTTGGATGCTCACTTCTCTAGTTCTTCTGTGCAGAGGTGCAAGCATTTCAAGATTGGTGGAGGCAAGAAGGGAAGGGGACATCCCTTTTCTAAATTGCTCGCTACCTACTGGATACTGAAGTTGTGGGGTCTACTGTGCTTCATATTTCTATGTTATTAGGAGTTTAATTGAAGCAGACCTTATCATTTATTGAAGTTCCATCTTCTGACATTTACTCTAGCAAGTGTCTACTTGGCTAAATCAAAATTTTATTGCTTAATTCGCATGTGCATGTGTTGATTTTGCACTGCCATTCTGGTCATATGCTGAGTTTATTTCTCTTGATCATGTATATCTATTTTCCTTTTGTTGTACCTTCTGGTAGCACTTGAGAAAGATTCAGAATTTTTTGAAATATATGGTTATAATCAACCATTCGCCTAAAACATGCATGTTGTATTCATAGTGACGAATTTAGGAAGAACATTGGCATCTAACCCTAGAAAAGAAATAAGCAAAAAAATTGTGATTAAGGAGAGAATGGGATAATTATGTTTTATAATAATTTGGTTATATCAATATTATTTTGTATTATTTAAATCTATGAAACATTCCAAAAATTCCTCATTACAACAATGCTTAAACAAGTTGATGTTTTATACTAAGACTATATAGTAACAGTGTAACAAAACATCAGGGGTATTATAGATATTTACCAGCAAAACAGAAATCCACAGCTACACCAACCAAACAACTTCTCAGCTTTTTCACAGTTCACAGCTCACAGCTCACAGTAGTTTTTTCAGAATCTACAGCTCAACCATACACACCTTTAATATGAGAAACTTTAGGAAAACTCATTCAAGAAAAAAAGAGTATAATTCACCCAAATATTTCATATGATCTTTAAGATCAATTCGGATATTTAGTATGCTTGTCTAAGATTCAATTCTTTTTGTCGGTGTTATGTAAAGTTTCTTCCTCTGAAATATATAAATCTTTAAGTCTAACGAACACATCTTTCAAAGCAAGATGTTCTAAGAGAGACTTAGTGAATAATCTATGAGATTTTCACATGACTGGATGTGCATCACCTTTATTACATTCTTCTTATACAATTCATGAGCATAGAAGAATTTGGGGTTTATGAGCTTCATCAAATTGCTCTTCACGTATCTTGACTGCATTTATGTAACTTAAGTTACATTATCTTCATGCATAATAGTGGGGTTGTTAACATGATTCAATCTACATAACTGTTAGATGTGATGAACCATTCTTCTAAACCATGCACATTCTGGTGAGTATTTATACAAAAACTATTATTTTCAAGTGGTTCGTCGAAGTTGATGCAGGACTTTGCTTTGACGATTTCAAGGATATTATAGTTTCACCATACAGGAAAATATAATTAGATCGTGCTAGTAGGTTTACAACATACATAATATCCGGCCTAGTACAGTAGGCTAGGTACATTAGCGCACCTATAGCACTTAAGTATAGAAATTCCGGTCCAAAGATTTCTTCCCCTCTTCTCTAGATCTTTATGGATTGTGGTCTGCTTGTAATGACCTTCTGTCCATGCAGGTTTTGGAGGAAATGACTTTTCAAAGCCAAATATTTGCAACACTTCTAAGTATAAGTGGACTGATGTACTAGAATTCATTAGGCACATGCTCTAGCTGTAAGCTTAAGCAAACTTGGTTCTATCCAAGTGTTTCGTTTCTAACTCAAATTCAAAGAATGAGTTTGCTTCCTTAATTTCACATGATATTCAGACCACATTCATAATCTATTCAGGGATCTTCATTATTCATACAGCACTTATTTCAGAGAAATATACTATATACTACTAGACTATTTCTATTTTTCTATCTTGATTCAAGACATGGTACTTCATGTACCTTCATACAAACGTCTGATCCAAACTCTCATACAAATAACAACATCAATTAATTCATTACTCAACATAATGTGACTTCAAGTCAATTTTCAACTTCATGTTGATTCTTTCAACTACTGGTTGATTTCAATTTTTAACTGCCGATCGACTGCCATTGAGATTATATTTCAAAGGTAATTCAGCCCATAGTCGAGAAATATATTTCACAATCAACTCCTGGCAGTCGAGTGAAAACTTTATACAATAAGCCATGTTTTATCTCTTACTATTTTTCTTCTTTTTTAGATAATTCAGTTGTCATTGCCTTTTATAATCTTCTCAATCTGACCTCTTCATACATTCAATGAGCGATATAAGCTCAACGCCAAGATTTATGATTATAGCAACAATAAATAGTAAGTACAGATAATTGACAGTTGGTATATCACAGGATTTACCCGAACTTCTATTACTTCTAGTTATTTTATCATGGGTTGTATGTTCTGGTGCTTCATCATCTTGCTCACCATTATTTTTCATCATAGGAGCAAGGTCCTTTAGTATACTAGTGGCTATTTTGGTGCGCACATTATCGCTGGTTTCTTCCTTCATGAAAAGATTTATATTGGTATGTCTATTTCTGAGGTTCTATGCCATTGCCAGGTCTCAACTAGCTCCCCTTCATTTTATGGGATAGTTTTTGTGATTAAGTATGATAAACTCCCATGCCCTATTTTTATCAGACGTCTCCGGTTACTCAAGGGCATGAAGAACTGGAGTTCTCGTCCCATTATTTTTGTTTGAGGCCTCTAGACGAGATGAGGGATACATTTTCTTTCTTTGGCATTTCACCCTCTCCGGTGCATTACATTCAGGTAATGCAACTTAGTCATGTTTTTCAAATCATAAAAACAATTAGACAATATAACCTCTAGTTATTAAGCACTTCACGTACTTCTATACTTCTATTACTTCTTACATTGTATTCACTAGTGTGAGGTAATGTGTATGATTCCTTCCATTTCTACCATAATTTCTCAATATTTTTCATGCAAGGGTTCATTCTCTACCCCTAAATGATGGAAAATTATAAAAGTAGAAGGCTACATATATATTGTTGGGACATGGGGAGGCTACGCTAGCCAGTAATTTTAAATTTTTTAACCCCGTTGGCCTAGGAACCCATGCGCGTGAGGGATCATGGATCGTTACCTTCTAACGCGAGACGCGCTAGTGCAGCGGAAGAAGATTTGAGGAACCGCATCCTCGCTCGTTCCCTCCTTGCCTCGCCCGCTCGTCGGCGACTTAGTCGATGAAGCCCAGCGATCTTCACACGAAGAAGACGACGAGTACTGCTGTTCGAGCAGCACCTCCACGAAGTCCACACGTATAGGGACGGAAACACTCCACGCCGGCGTACTAGCACCACTCGTAAAGTTTCTAGGGTTTGATCACAACCTTTGTGATCACTTGAGAGAGAGGAGAGGTGGCGGCTAGGGCTAGGGTAGAGCAATAGCAGCAGCCCCTTGCGTGCCACCCTCTCCTCCTTTATATAGTGCCAGCATGGGCCTTTTAATCCAAATTAAAAGCCCAACAGATCTAATCTGCGCACCCCAGAACTTCTGGATCCTATCCGGAACTTCCGAAATTACCCTTCTGTATCGAATTAATTCGGGTCCGGAACTTCCGGTTACAGCCGGAACTTCTGAAACAGACCTTCTATATCAAATTAATTCCGAACCCGGAAGGTCCGGTTACAACCGAAACTTCTGAAAAATACCTTCTGTATCGAATTAATTCCGACTCAGAACTTCCGGTTCGTCCAGAAGACCGAACCCTGGGGCTGGCTCAGAACTTCCGATCCCATCGGATATTCCGGATGCTCCAGAACCTAGAACTTCCGATCCCATCGGATATTCCGGATGCTCCAGAACCTAGAACTTCCGATCCCATCGGATAGAACTTCCGGCTACAGCCAGAACTTCCGGTTCCCCCATAATTTTCTTGGGCACAATTCCATCACATATCTCCATTCAAAAGTTTGTGTTTTAATCTATTATGGTGATAGGATATGCACATACTTCAGGTGGAAAATTCAACACTAGTTGCACTATTGAGTAGATGTTGTATGCCAATGGTTTGACTTATATTTGAGATCCACTGCATTTAGGACTACATGTCCTATTCATGACAGATAAATTATTACTCTGCAATAATAGTATAGCAATTATTTTAATTCTTCATTGCCTATGCTTAGTCCATTCAAGTGGACAAATGATACTTAGTGCACTACTTTGTCATCAATCACTATTCTTTAGCGCCGTTCATTCAGGTGGACTACTTTTGATGACGAAGACATGATGGTCAAGCAGATAATAGACCTGCATGTGTCTATTATAAAGATTTACGAGCTTCGGATAGTATCATGATAGCCCATACATGGGTTCAATAAAACCAAAACATCCGCTAGATATAGTTTAGTTATGATTTCACATTGGTCTTGTGATTAATTTTCTAGCGATGCATGTGGGCACACTAATCTTCATGATTTAGAAAATCATTTCACTTTTAAGCTATAACCATATGAGTTGCTAATATGAGTTGCTAATTTATTTTTCTCATAACTCGAAAACCAATATTGACATAATGTATAATGCTAAATAGGAGAAATAAAGTCTAAAAGTAGCATGCACTTTAATTGTATTTATAGTATGACCCAAATATTAAAGAATATATACTTTTAATATAATTTCTTTAAATTTCTGCAAATCTTAATAAAGTTTATGTGGGTTCAAGATACAACAATGCTTCATTACTATGCAAAGTTATCCTACAAATAATATGACCATAGTTCTTCTAGGGTCTACAAAATTCATTTGTTACTTCTAGCTATGGTCATAATTTATCTAGTTCTCGTTTGTCTAGAAATATTTCTTTCTCTCAAGGTTATATTTATAGATCAGCAAGCCACAATTGATTCATTCCTCTTATTTGGGTGCTACTAAAGATTCTAGTCTAAGACAACTTTTTCATGCGCGAGGAAGAAGTAGCAGAAAAAATAAATGCCTTAAACATGTTGTAACATATTGGAAATAATTCTTTATTGTAGTGAAACATATTTGCTCTTCAAGAACTTTCAATCTTTCATTTAATTTGCTATTCTAGAGTTATAATTATTCAATCCTCTAATATTTAGCAATATTTAGATGACATGAGAACTCTAATTCTGGATAGAGTCTGCATACAGGCCATGCACTTCTTCTTTGGTAGCTGTTATTTCACTTGTAATGGCATAGATAGGTTTCTATTGATATCATAAAATAGTCAACCAAGATTTCATGGATACTGCCACCTATCATGAGAATTGTGCAATCTCAATCATGAATGTGTCCTTACTCACTGCGATGGTGAAGTGTATCTCAAGTTGTTACTTCTAGTATATTTCTTCATGGCGTACTTTGATGCCTTGCAAATTCTAGAACCACATAACTTGACATTCTTCTTGGTTGTCTCGCCATTCTTATCGCCAGGTTTCACTTCGTATGCCACCACTTTTCTTTCATCCCTATCCCGCTTCTTATGACGGGTTTTGCGCAACTTTGAAGAAGTGACGTTAGCTTAAAGGCTATTGCTCTTTTATTGTGACTACGAAACGAAGTTTTTTTAGGAGTTTATCCTGAACATCATCGAGCTACAACATGTCAATCAATTCAGAATACTTCATGTATTTTGATCGGCGATGGTTGCCCGCGGGTTTTACCATGTTTGGGTGGAAAGTGGAGAGTCTTTTCAATTTCTCCTTAATCTGAGATTTCTTTCTAACGGAGATTCAAAAATGTGTAGATTCGGTGCAACTAGGAGATAAGCTCTTAGACATACTCAGAAAGAGATGGAGTCAGATCCATTCTTGCTCTACTAGAGGCTTGATGGTGTACTTGGGGTGCTCGAATCACTCCTTCAGGACATTTCATAGTACTCTCTCATTCGTCGTGGCCATATACTCATCCTTCAAAGTGGAGAGAGATATATTGAAGAAAGTAAATTGTTTGATCATTTTCATCCAACATAGACCAGATGCATAGTCTGCATGGCATATGACGTTGTGAAGCTTCATGGCTCCAAGTACGATCTGGACATCCGAAGTATAGGTGAGATGATTGTGGCCATCTGTACTTTGCTCAGCGAACTGCTTGGTCGCGATGCGAGTCATCTATGGTGTGCATGTTAATTCAAGTAACGTTGCATCACCTTGCTAAATAGAGACATGAATAATTTGCTGTAATTTTTTAGTATTTTTCTATGTAATTATATATTTATAGATAAAAAGTACCGATAATTAAATACATACGGACAATTAAATATAGTAAAATAGTAGAACAGTAAATAAGCATAGAAAATATTGCTGAAAAAGAAAAATGGTTAGGAAATTTAGAGTCCAGAGGTCCTTTTATATAAGAAAAAGGTATTTCCGAAATTTTCAGCGAATCTGGGGGCCTCTAAGCAAATTTCATAGTTTCTACGATATTTTTTAGAAATCCAGGGGCCTCTACGCAAAATTTATATTTTCTGCGAGATTTTCTAGAAATCGAGGGGCCTCTGTGCAAAATTTATATTTTTCTGTGTGTTTTTTTAGAAATCCAGTGGTCTGTGCAAATTTCATATTTCTGCACGATTTTTTAGAAACTTAGTAGCCTCTGCACAAAATTCGTATTTCTCCGCCATTTTTGGGGCTAAACTGAAAAATTACCTTTTTCTTTTCTTTCCCTTTTTCTTTTTTTACTTCTTTCTTTTCTTCCTTTCTTTTCTTTCTTTTCGCTGGCTTTTTCTTCACGGCCCGGCCCATTGCATTGCAGGTGACATCCGGCTAACCCTAGCCGCCAGCTACAGGGGCAGCGGAGCGGGCAGCCAGGGACGGCGGTGGCTTCCAGCAGCTCTTCTCGGCGGCAGAAGACGGCGGCCGGCGCGGCGGCAGTCCGAGACAAGCGCCAGTGGTGGAAGCGGTGCGGAGGGCCGTGCGGGGCCCGCGGCTCGACGTGCGCTCAGGCGGGCAGCGACCGATTC
>KE371285.1:717757-744051 GCA_000418225.1 Zizania latifolia
CTGGTGTGACTATTGTGGCGTAGTCTTGTGCATAATTTCATTGAGTCACTAGCAAGTCGGACACTTGGTTTTAAGGAAGTTTTTCTGAAGTTTTAGTATCGACTTGCCCGGTGTGACTTTTATTTGTCCAATCTTGGACTGATTCTCATCGAGTCACTTGCAAGTTCGATACTCAAGGTTCAGGAGTTTTATTTTCCCACTGTATTTTTGTTTGCGCCCATTCACCCCCCCCTCTGGTCGCTAGTTTCGGTCCTACAGCTGGGCATTATAAGTCACTTAACATAGTCTTTCAATTAAAGTCGACACGTCATTATGTGGTATTAACTACTCTTTTATATCTGCCAGCTAATGTGGCAAGAATGCAAGAAGCGACCATTCAAATTTCTTGACCCACAGCTGTTAGCAATGGCAACCATCGAGAATGATAGGCAGTCATGCGTCGACTACGTATGTAAGGTACTCGCCGATTACACCGCAAGAGAATAATTTTTAATGGACGTACACCACTTGAATGGACATTATGTCCTACTACTCTTCACCCCCAAGTGGAACATTGTATGGTACATTGACTCGGCAAGACCGTTGGGACCGAATGGCGACCGCACCGAGAGGGACTTCTCGGTAATCAGAAGTATAATCGACGAGTAAGGTTTTCTTCACTTTATTATTACAAGTTCAATCTTTAACCTATTCTCGCTTAACTCAATTTTATTGTACCTCGTTACAAAGCTTTCGGTGTCGGTCTCAGTACATCAAAAGCAACGCAACGCCGATAGTTGATGCATAAAACTGCAATGTCGGTAAGTCTCTAAATGTTTGCCCTTTCAAATTTAATGTGTCATCCAAACTAATCGTGTATTTCTATAACAGTGCTACAGTCAGCCTCCTAGAAACCAATGCGAGTTTTATGTTGCACACCATATGATGCTAGCCCTAAAGATAGCGGATCTTAAATCACTCGACGTAAGATATTATCATGTACTTCGTTTTTGTGTTGAATTTACGTTTCACTTATGTAAACATCGACTAACGTAAAAAACTAAATTTATAGGAATTCAGCATACCTGAAGGCAATCTGAGTGAGACTGACTTGGGGGACATCCGTTCACGGCTAGCAGCATTCCTTGTGGATCAAGTCTTCAAGCCGGGTGGCGCTTTCTATTATAAAAGCTAGAATTAATGTTTGTTGGTTGTGAACTTGTGATGTAATATAACTTGTAACATTTGGTGAAATCTATGATGTTTGCAATAAAATTTTTGATGTATGCTTTATTTGTGCAATACAATTTGTGATGATGGCATTCTGTGATGAATTCTCTGCTGTTTGCAATGTACAATGTTGGCTGCCAAATCCTGGCTTTGATTCAGGATGCAGCCTAAAAAATTATTTTTTACAATATGACCATAACATTATTGGTGGGTCTAAATAAATACCCGTCACTAAAGACTCCCCATAGTGATGGGTATCAGTTACACCCCATCACTAAAGGGTTCCTTGCGTCTAACATGACCCCATTTAGTGACGGATAGCCACTAAGACCCCATCTCTAAAGGTTCCCAATAATGACGGGTGTCGGGTACTCCCCGTCACTATCGTTTGACCTTTAGTGATGGGTCACCATATTCACCCGTCACTAAAAGGGGTCATACCGGACGCGGCGTAGACCTAGAGGGACCCTTTAGTGATGGGTGTTTACCCGTCACTAATGATAGGGCTTTACTGAAGTGATAAGAGTGACGGGGGACATGCCCGTCACTAATGTACGTTATTACTCGTCACTAAAGTACTTTTCTGTGGTAGTGAGATCAGGGGGAGAGATCTGGTTGCATAGAATGCTTCTTAAAAATAATTTAAAAAGCAAAGGAAGATATCTTCAAAATCAGTAAATGAAATTCAACCTTCTGTTGAAAGACACCAGATGGATGATTCTCATCCAAAACCTAGCATAGATGGGTGCACCAATACAAATGCTGGAACATCAAAAATACATAACTCTATAGTTATGGAAAATCCCAAAGAGTTAGAAGAAATGTTCACCAACTATACTAATTTAGGAGAATCTTATAATGAAAAGACTACAATTATCGATATCTATTTCTCCTCAAACATAGCTAAAGACCTCGAGGTAGATCTAGAACCTAAGACCATGGTAGAGTACCTCAAGCACTCAGACTGAATCAAATGGAAAGAAACTATTGAGGCAGAATTAAGCTCGCTAAGAAAAAGAGAGGTATTTATATCAGTAATACCTACTCCTCAAAACATTTTTCCCGTTGGATCAAAATGGGTTTTCCTTTGGAAAAGAAATAAAGCAATGAGGTGGTGAGATACAAAGCGAGACTTGTTGCACAAGGGTTCACGCAGAGACCAGACATCGATTACGATGAAACATATTCTCCTGTTGTGAGTAGGATAACTTTCCGATACCTAATATCGTTGGCAGTACAAATGAACCTATCCATGCAGTTAATGGATGTAGTGACCTCATACTTATATGGGTCATTAGATTCGGATATTTACATGAAAGTCCCTGAAGGACTTAGTGTTCCGAATCCAAATGTAAATCGTAACAAATTTTGTGTAAAATTACAAAAGTCACTCTATGGCTTAAAACAGCCAAGGAGAATGTGATACAACTGACTACTTGAGTTCCTTCTTCAGAAGGGTTAGTCTAATAACGATGATTGTTCTTGTGTATTTATTAAAAGATTAATTTATGAATTTTGTATCATTTCAGTATATATTGATGACCTTAATATTATTGGTACTACACAAGATATTATGGAAGCCAGCAATCATCTCGAGACAGAATTTGAAATGAAGAATTTAGGTAAAACTAAATTCTATTTGGGTTTACAACTCGAGCATCTTCCATCAGGAATATTAATTCACCAATCTGCATATATTGAGAAAATATTGTAGAAATTTAATATGGATAAATCATATCCATCAAAAACTCCCATGGTCGTTCGATCCCTAGAAATGGACAAAGATCCATTCCGACCTAGGGAAGAAGGTGAAGAATTATTGGGACCTGATGTTCCATATCTAAGTATTATAGGAGCACTGATGTATCTTGCAAATTGTACTAGGTCTGATATTGCATTTGCAGTTAATTTGCTAGCTAGGCATAGTGCTGCTCCCGCTAAGAGATATTTTGTTAGGGCAAAACAAATCCTCATATATCTTAATGGTACACGAGACCTTGGTTTATTCTAACCATGATAGGATATACAAATGCTGGTTATATGTCTGATCCACATAATGTCAGATTACAAACTAGATTTGTTTTCCTATACGGAGGTACTGCCATTTCATGAAAATCATCAAAGCAAACTCTTGTTGCTACCTCCACTAATCATTCTAAAATTATAGCTCTATATGAAGCTTCACGTGATTATGTATGGCTTCGCATAATGATTAACCATATTCTAGGATCATGTGGTATTAATTCATCAGAATCACCCACAATTGTCTATAAAGATAATGTTACATGCATTACTCAAATGCATACATGTTATATTAAGAATAATATAACTAAACATATAGCTCCTAAATTATTTTTTCCACATGAGCTACAAAAGAATGGGGAAATAACTATTTTGCAAACGAAATCATGTGAAAATATAGCAGACTTATTCATAAAATTGCTACCAACATCAACATTCCAAAAATGTGTTCAAGAAATTGTTATGCGAAGACTTCGTGATTTGCAAAAATCTAGGGGAGCTATCTTCTAAGATATAATCCATTTGTGATCAAAAGATCATTTAAATTGTACTCTTTTCCCTTTATAAGTTTTACTCTCAAGTTTCTTAAAAAGGTTTTCAACGAGGCAATATTAATATTAATATTAATATAATAAAGATAAACCATAGATTTTTCTCCGAAATTTTCTCATAGTGTTTTTATAGGAGTTTTCAAGATACATGATATCAACCATATTATTAAATGGATTTGATCAAGGGGGAGTGTTGAGAATGTAGTGATCTCATCACGCACAAACCGTCACTAGGCATCCCTGGCATGTAGTGTTTGCTTCAAACGACGCTTATTCAGTTTTGTGTTTGTGCAGCGGCAATTCTAGGCTCCTAGCCAAACACTAGCGTCCCTGGATAGTGCCTCTTCACTTGTATAAATTGTACCATGCATTGTGTGCTCTAGTAACAACAATAAAGAAGAGAACGTTGTTTACTCTAGAAATTCACTTTGTCTCACTGTATTCTAGCATTAAAATTTTCATTCTAACAGAAACCACGACTAATATAAGTCTCAATGCTCCTTTAACCACGAGCACATATGTTAGAATATATTTGTCTACTCACACTACAATAAATGTACGTTTTACCCACACTCGAGGGCTTTCCCAACATATGAGCCTACTCCAAACATTCTCATCAAGTGAAGCGGTCGGCGTTGCGGTTCTGGCGAGCTTGTCGGTGGCGATTCGACTTGGCGACATTGGTCAGCTTGTCATCAAAGATGGTGGTAGCTGTCATGATGAAGTCAGGTGGTGCCCTAGATCTTGTCGACCCGAACTCCTTCTCGGGCTATGCTTGGGACTTCATGCCGTATTGGTGGCATTGGACCACCCGACCCCTTAGAGTGGAGAAGATGATGAAGTCGACAGGACGATTGGCGCAGGAGTTTGCCATGCTCGAGGTCGAGGCGGTCGGTCGGGCGATTTGAGCTACAACGGGCTTGATGAAGACGAGCTAGCCCATGGAGTCCCTGACAAAGGTGAGGCTCTCGAAGATGAAGATGGAGCCGATGGGGACAGTGGAATCAAAAATGTAGATTACAGCCACGAAGCTTGTAGATGAAAAACAGTGAACCCCTACCTATCGCACCAACTGTCAGTGTTTTACCAATCAGTCTACCAATAGGGGTACCTGTGGTGGTGATTTGTGGGGTAAGGTAATGTTGTAGTCTAGACTAAATAGTCATCTCAAGACAAAGCCAAGAGATTTATAGAGGTTCATGTCTCTCAGAGGATAATAACCCTATGTCATATGTTGTGTATTATAGATTGGATCTAAAGCTATAAGCGAAAGGCTTGAAAGCTAGGATGTATGCTAAGGCAATCTGTAAGCATGGATGCCATTCGAGGTGGTTCCTCGTCCCCTTTATATAGTCCAAGGAATGGGGTTATAGATATGGTATTATAACCCGAGTCGATTTCATAGAATTTAGGAATTATAACTGGACTCTTCTTTATCTCTTATTTACAAGAATATATGTACATATTTTATCTCTAATGCCATATCAGTATTCATGCTTTCTTATCAGCATCAAACTCCTTGGTTATCATCGGACTGTCATAAAGGCTAGGCCCACTATTAGTTTGATTCACCAAAGCCCATCTTAGGGTACCGAGGGTCTGTCTCCCTTCTTATGTACTAATCAGGATTATGTTATAATCTCAATTATTTTAAATTGTCCTAAAGAGAACCTTAATTAGTCATGCCTTGGGTGAATTCATCATCGTATCACACATGATCTAACTATATACTCTACAAGTGGTCAGCAAGATGGCATTACATGTCTCCATCTCTTTTGACATTCATTCCTACCCAAGTGATTGCCTCCTAGCATGTATCTATATTTTATATGAGGATCAACTAGCAGCATAACTAAGCATTATCGATAATTTCACTATGGACTCTAATATTATCGTGGCTATCAAGTTTCAATGTATTCAATAACAAGCTTGGAACAAATATTACACATTTTTAAATATTGCATGCAATTTATTTGTTAACAAAGCATCTCATAAAATAGTATCCATATGATCATGGTTGAGTATGGTGGCTTGCCTTGTTTAGCTTGTGGTTGTTCAACCTCAACTTTTGGTTCCCCTTCTAGTGTTAACCTATCGCATATGCATCGTTCCAAATCAAATTCTAATGAAATTCAAATAAATTTGCAAAACAATGTGTCATTGGATAGATATTGACTTTATATGAATTTAGGTTCAAGATTCATTTAATTTGGAGTAAGGATGTGTGAGATATAAGCATTTAAAGATTTAAAATTTGAATCAATAGAAATAATTATCAAATGCTACAGGTCCTAAAAGTTTGTTTTTGTTTGAAGAAGTATTTCAAAATTACCACAATGGTTGACATATGGGGCCAGATGGTTTTATTATTCATGGGAAATATTTTTATTAGGAAAAACCAACAGGTGGGGCCGAGGTTTATTATTCTAGAAAATTATTTTTATTAGAGAAAAACTAATAGTTGCCCATCATAGACTCCTCTTATGTTTGCATATATATGCTGAATCATTTGAGTTTATGAGTTATTAGTTATTTTTCGGAGGAAGCATGACCCATCCTTAAGGATGGCAATAGGTCTCGTTCCTTGTTCCTCAACAGGAAATTGCACTATTAGAGGATGGGTATGGAGAAAAACTTACCCCTATGAGGAGAGGGGAGGAAAATCTCTCTCTGGATGAAGCGGGACGGGGCATTCCACCATTTTTTGCCCCTTTTTCTATCTAGAGACCCAATAACATGTGGGCCAACCCATATCTCAGTATATATACCATAGAAACCCTAGTATGTCCTAGCCTCCAATCACGTTAGGCACCTAGGTCACACCTCTACCAATGGTGTAGCCAGCTATTTTTCACTGGGTGTGCCTAGTAGGCTAGTTCCATACCGCTCTGGCTCCCCTCCGTTAAATGCTTTTGCCATCTATCATTATACAACTAATTTTGGGGGTAGTTTTAGTCCTACCTAGACTACTTCTAGCTATGCCACTAACCTCCATTGTCATCTAGCCGTGTTGTGCTGTTTATGAGAGATTTTCGTCTCGATGAGTATCCATCGACCCGACGAGACTAGAGACGAAGAAAGATTATCACCAACTGAGTGTGGAGAAAAAATTACTAGTAAAATATAATGACTGAGACTTCTCTCCCCGAAAAATGTTCCCATTAATTGCCATCCCTATCCATCCTGTCATCTCTACTGAAATGTGCCTTTGCCAAACAAAATCAACAAACTTCCTGCATGCATGTTTGAGAAATGAAGCATTTGCAATAATATTTGCGTTCTCGAAAGTTCAGCGTAAGGTGCTGACTGAACTGTCAGTAGTATTCAGCGTTTGATCATTTCCACAGGAAAAAGAGGGCAGGTACTGACAACCATGGATCGATCGATCCTAGGCTGTCTTCCAACTGGAAGACCCATGAACTGCATTATGTTATAGTTGTAGTACATATTGTTCTGTTTTGTTCCATCGTGCAAAGTATGATATGATAGTACTGCTTCTTCCAGCATTGCAATTATTCAACGCCTGCAGCAGCTGGAATCTAGTCCCATCAAGCTACAGCGTTTCTCCTGTCAAGTTCTATGTCTGCTTGACTGCATGTGAAGTTGACGCTCAACCGACAGGTTTCGCAAAACTGCGTCGATCGAGCGGCTGTTACCACGGCTTTTACCGGTTTTACCTGTCTTTGATGTCAATAGAAACCCCGAATCAGTTAGCTAGCGTAACTAAAAATCAAAGCTTTTAGTAGAACAGTTTCAATAGAAACCAAATCGATTAATGTATCTTCTATATACATATAACGGACTCGACGGCAAGAGATATGGGGTCATCATGCACGCTCACTGCTGCAGCACCCACATTTGCCAATTCGACATTGTTATTTCGGTCGATCGATTCGCATGTACTGTGATCTCAATTTGCTGTGGCTTTTGTTTTCTTTTTCATGAACCAACAACCAGGTTTAGTTTTTCAAACAGCGCACGTTGATCAGCTTCGATATGATTTGTCCATGCGTTTATATATATGTGTAGGAACTAGAATGCATGTGGACAGGTGCGAGATCGAAGAAGCATCGATCGATCACAGATCTGAATCGAGATTACTGTGGGATCGATGCTGCTTGTGATGGTAGTTAGAAGTGCTAAGCGACTGACTCGAAACCTTCACTCAATACACATAGAAAATTACGATGCATTCTACTGACAATATAATACATCATAATCATTGATCTTTTTTATTTAATGGTTTAGATTAATTTCTACTATCTTAATAAGAGATAGTAGAATATATAGAGGACAAAATCATCTAAAAAATATGATGTGGAGGTATAAAATGGTAATTTTACTATTCTTTTCTGTTAAACCATCTAAAATCATATCATATCATTAGCTTCTTATATACAATTTTTGACTTATGTTTCTAAAGCGCTGAGTAGAAAAAAAAACACAAGTTTTTGACTTACTAATTAATTAAAAGTATCAAATTATCCTTTAAAATTAATAGACATGATTGATCTATAGTACACCGTAACTGTCCTCAAAATGAGATAATGGTCGATATTACGCTTGTTTTCTTTTGACGAAGTATTAGAATGTCCCGTCCTAATTAATTAGCTCGGATTGATTAGAAAACGTTGTGACGTTTGAAGGACACGCGAACAGAAATAGACAAGCAAACAGAAATCTCTTTCTTTCTAATGAATATGGTTGGATATTAGGATGAACGAAAAGACAGATTTTTCATGTGTATTTCTAGGTTTTTTTTGAGAGCTTAGATTCTCACAAGCTGCTGATATATGAGTAATTAACATGTGAAAAGCTAAATTTTTGCTGTTTGAAATTGTAGTCATTTGAATTTCTGCTGTTGGATAGAAATAAACTAAAATATTTTGAGATATAGAGAATAAGTTTTACAGAAGCTGCTAGAGGGATTGAAGAGATACAAAACTGGTCTTTTAGTGAATAAGATTTAGGGTGTTTTGAGTTGAACCGTAGATTTAAAAATATATGTTATAAGCTGTGAAAATTTTTCTATAAGATGAGAACTATGAGAAAGATGTAAATTATTTAGTTAAAATAGTTGTGGACGACAACAGCAAATAAGAACGTCATGAATAGAGATAGACGGTAACGATGACTACATACAAAACGGATAAAGGGATGGTGACAAATGTGGGTGGAGATGGTCAGGGGCAGATCCAGGGGTGCAGGGGGGCGTGTGCCCCCCAACCCTTTATATATGTATATATATATATATATATATATTCAACCCTATTTCTTTTAGCAATAACCCATAACATTTTAGCTCCCTAGCAGCTGGTCAGCCCATTAAAATAGTCCACTAGCCCATAGCACTTCACTGAATCAGGCAATCAGCAGCCCAGCCCACGAAACAGAAAAACAAAACCCTAGCACATGCACAGCCGCACTGCAGCCTCGTCCGTTGTTGCCATGACGCCCTACCCCACCCGTCGGCGCGCGCCCCACCCCGCCTCTTCCTACACCCGCGCCGTGCCACCCCGCCCCCGACAACCCTGCGCCTTGCCTCGCCCCACCCTCGCCCGCCCCGACGCCCCCTACGTCTAGCGCTACTTCGCGTTTTGTCAACGCCTCCCTGCAACCATTGTTTACTCAGTTCTCCTAAGTTTTAGGTCTGACTCTACCACTGGAGATGATCGAGAGGATGGCACCAACGAAAGGAGATGAGAAGAACGATATAGAGATGACAGTAATAGACAAGGATGATGGCGGGTGAAGATGTGGTTAATTATCGTTAAAAATTATAGAGTTTGGGATGTACAAATTTCAGTTTCTATTTGCAAAATTTACTTTCATTCATGTTCGTGTGCATACTTATGTAATTCAGTTCTTATATTTTTAGTTTGGAAAATCTGAACATCCTTGGAAAAAGCCGGCGAAGATGTACTGTCACCTACCACCCCCATCCTTCCATGAGTGATGGTGGGTCCCACGGACCTCGCCGCCGTCGTGAGGCCCCACCACGTCGTGTTCACGTTGCGCGCGACCGACGCGAGGAGTAGCGAGGCTGGTTGCTTCGCCGCGGCCGCTCGCCCTGCCTGGGCCCACTCGTGCAGAGCCCGGCTCGGAGAACAAGTCAACCAATGTTAGCTTCCACCGGCACCCGACTTGGATCGCCTGCAACCGTCGGTTGGTAGAGCTAGCGGACAAAATTCTTCTCGTGGGTGGGGTAATCAACACGAATTGAAGAATGGATTTTTGGTTCCACCAAAATGTTGAACGGCTGACACATACTTACAATGCAACATATGTTTATCCTGTTAACGACCGTGCCAAGCTCTAAATATCAGACAAGACATGACATAAAAAATGACATCTCGTAATTATAATGTGCCAAACTTTAAACAGGGATATGAAAGTATATCACAACGAGGTACATAGTGCTTATAAATACAATAATCACAAAAGAAACCGTCCACTTTCTATGTGACCAAACAATTCAAGCTAAATAGATTTAATCATCTAAACACAAAAATAACTAAGACATCTATCAACCTACTGTATTCTTCTTGTGCCACATAAGTGTGGTTATGCTAAGCCATCATATGACATCATGTCATCATGCTCATACCATGACAGTCTCTACCTTTCTGTATCAGGTGTGCCACATAGTCACGTTCGCATAATTACTTTACTAGTGTCGTGTCTATGTATGAGATCAATCTCCTCTAAAAAGAAAGAGAATAGTCAGTAGACAATCGAGACTCCTTAAACATTCAAGATTATAGGCGACAAGTTGTCTGTAGATGGGAGTTAATTACATGGGTGTCTCTAAGTCACAACGTTTCATTCTTCTCGTTCTGTGGTTGTGCATGTTTATTTATGTGTACATAATATAACATGTTATGTTAAAGAATTAATTATTTTTCATTTAATAGATCGCACCTAATAAAATACCACTTTAACCATTTTGTATGTATTTTATCCCCTAATTTGGTTGTTGATGAAAGATAACGATTAATATGAGATCACTTTACTAGTGTTGTGTCTATGCATGAGATAAATCTCCACTAAAAAGAGAGAGAATAATTAGTAGACGATGAAGCCCTGTTAGCTATCTAGGATTATAGGCGACAAGTCATCTACAGATGGGAGTTACATGGGTGTCTCTGAGTCACAACGTTTCGTTCTTATCGTTCTATAGTTGTACGTGTTTATCTACATGTACGTAATATAACATGTTATATTAAGGAAATTAATTATTTGTCATTTAATGGAGTGCACGTAATAAAATATTACTTTAACCATTTGTATGTATTTTACCTCCTAATTCGATCGGTCGACCTCTTATTGATGAAAGATAGCGATTAATATGAGAAGGGGCAAATCAATATAAATTAAGATATGTTTGATAATTAAAGGGTAAAATACAAAGAAAATAGTTAAAGTGCTACTATTAGTCATTCTTAACTATTCCATAGAAAATAATTAATTTAAATTAATGATAAATATTTAATGTCTATATTAAATGTGGAAATAGTATAGCTAGTGTACATATAGAGGCCCCTTGGATTCAGGGGCCCAGCCACCCATCTCACCTTGTCTGAGGATCGGTTTTGCAAGACATTAAGCCTTGTAATACGATATAATAGTTTGATATAATAGTTTGCTGGAGACATATAAATCTTATTGAGACACATATAATAGTGTACCTGAGGTTGTTGTGATTTGCTTATTTTAAATATGTCTGAAAATTGAAAAAATATAACTGTTGTAGTTTATTTTACATGTCAAATTAAGGTTAGAGATAATATGTTATACTTCTGTCATATCTTCGTGAGTTATTATATATTTTCGAATCTTAATGATATTATTGTTTATAACATAGATTAAAATAAAAGTGGTCCAAATGAGAAAATGTTGGAAAGTTATTGCACCAAACGAGATTATTATAATTCACCTCAATGCCAAACGAAGCCACTCTTATAGTCATATATATTTCAGTTAGACCATAGTAATCTAGTTTATCGGTTAAACCAAACTTATTTTAGCTTATTACGTAAACAAATAAAATCATATACCCAACCCTCATTTAAACACTTTATTTTTTCTCTCCTAATATGTGCTCCTCTCGCTTTCCACTTTCTCTATACGCCCAAAATACCCATTACACTTAATGTTTATATGAAATTACATGTTTTATGGTCTTGATGTAATATTTTGCTTGAACTTTTATTTTATACTTAGTTTTTTTATAAATCTATATAGACAAGTATTTGTTTGACTACTCAAAGGAGCGCAAGTTAATTGGATGATGAAGAGAGACGCATGAATCTCTTCCGTGATAATATTGCTAATGTTTTATCCGCTAGAACAGAGTAATTTAGTTTATGAGAACAAATTTGTATGGACGAATATTAATGGATGGATGACCGGTTTATCTTTTAACATTTATTTATTCAATTTTATATTTTACAAATATTCTGCAAGTCTGAAAATAATAATGTACTTAATATGTGTCACAAAAGCATTAGCAATCACCTAAAATAGTTGAGGGTATTACATTTTTATCATACAAAAATAATAATTCAGAGTATAATAATCTAGTTTATCAAATCACTTATAGCTTATTTTGACATCTGCTAAAAAATAATTTGACCCAACTCGCTTCAAAACTGCGAAATGGAATCTACTTAATGCCAAAACGCAGAAACAGGTAAACATGGAGGAAATTGAATGAAAATGCATCGATTTCCTCTCAAAATGGCATGCAATAAAAAGGGGAATTCATAGTTTTTAAAGAAAAGAGTGTGTTTTAGACCTAACCATCCTAATACATAATTTTCATATTAGTTCTATGTAGAAAAAAAATTAATATTTTATACATACATCATAAATAAAAATGTTTATATGATACTATATTTAATGATATAAAAACTGTTTTAGAATCCCAACGGCGTAGGAGTAGTTTCTTGACGTGTTAGTATGTACGCCAGCTTGGTTTCCAAATGAAAAAATCATTTTCATCTCTTTTCTAACTAACTCTTATGTCACCTAAACAAAATACTTACACGTTACTATATTTAATGCTATTAAAACTATTCTAATTAGAGGTTGGGAGTGCACTAATCCTTTTTAAGAAGGAAATGAAAAATATTAAAGACGTGGGCCCACAAAAAGTGTTCCCCAAACCAAAAAGAAGAAGCCGCCCAGGTATAAATAAAGGCTTGGCGACCTCCAAAACGAGACGACCTCCCTCTCATCGTCTTCCTCCCGCCGTCCCGCGCGACCAACCAGCCAGCCGCCTTCCGCCACCCGGACCGCCGCCCCGGCTTGAAGGTCTCTCTCTCTCTCTCTCTCTATCTATCTTTCTCCTCCTGCCTGCTCGTATTGTTTTAGCGAGAGGTCTGTCGCTGTGTTCTGTATTGTTTGTGTGGGGGAAGGGGAATGGGAATGAAGGGATTCAATCCAAAAAATCGTCATTTTTTTTTCGGCCGGTGCATCCGGTGCTAATAGCAGCCTGTCTCCAAGAAATTTTCTCCGGCGGATTCGAGCTGAAGCTGGTGAAACCGTGAAACCCCACATGCATGCGTGCCCCTGCTTCCTGCAATCCTGCGTGTGTGCTTGTCTGAATCCGAAAGATGGGGGGCCTTGTGCCTTGGTTTGTTGGTCAGGCTTTCGGATGAGATGAACTTTACCTGCTGCTATTCCTTCCTTGATTCGCCAGTAGTCCAATATCCGGTTAGTTTATCATGCCCCACTTGGCCACTTGTCCGGCGAAAATAAATCATGGTCCACTCTAGTTTTGGTGCGACGTTATGTTGTCTGTTCATGTCTAGCAGAGATGGTTTTGGCGAGATTGTTGCTCCAAGCTTGGAGAGGCTGCTATTGTTCTTTAGCTCTGTTTTGGGAGTTTTTGGCTTATCAAAGGCAGTGTTTAAAATGGTTGGTTGGAAGTTGGAAATTGGAATGGGTACTCTTATGTGGGGAATACTAGTAATGGGCCTAAAATGAGAGAGAGAGACACCTTACTTTTGAGATATTAAGTGTCTATTTTGTGAGTTAGAGATTTTGAGAATCAACTAGTATGAGTATCTAGTTAGTACGAGTTTCTAGCCAGTAGGAGTATCTAGCTGGTTAGTTGAAGTAGCCAACTAGTTTTAGTTGTAGCTGGTATATTTGGCAACATAGCTTTTAGGCGGCTAGCAACTGCCCTGGAGTATGTTAAAAGTTGAAATGTCTAAAATACCCTTGGAGTCATTGATATCCTAATTGTGTGATGAATATTAGTTTAGATAGATGTTCAATTTTAACACTTTTTAAGATTATTTTGTAATGGAAAATATATATGTTAAAATTCTGATAATAATAAATTTAAAAATAATCAGTGGCACAGTGGATAATTTATGCTAATTTGTATGGTACATTGTTAAGAGAATTCCGCAAAATCCAAAGAAGCTCGGGATGGCCGGCTTCTCAGCTACTAATATATTGAGGAGTAGTTGTGTTTGGAAATTTTCAAAATCTGGAGAATCTGGGTGGTGTTTGGGGGGCTTCTAGCTGTTGGGAGTATCTAGCTGGCCTAGAAGCTCCCCAAACAGGGCCTAACATCCTATCGTCTTATTTTCAGTATGAGGTTTCATGTCTATTTTCATGTTCTTTTTTATATACTTACTATTCAGATGAACTAGATCTGCAGGAGTACTTAAATTAAAAAGTTTAGATACTAAGTGCATGTGACTGTTATTGCTCTCAAACATGTTGAATAATTTTGTGTTCATCATTTGTTTCAAGATTCCCTCTCTTAAGTACTTTTTGGCTATTCTTTTGTGTTTTCTTTCTATGAATTATATGTGACATGTGACAACAAATCATTGGTCTGCTCTTTTATAAATTGGATGGATGTGTACAGTATGGAAGTTTCTGTCGTGTACCCTTTATCTTTACACTGAGGTATCCTCATCAATTACACTTTTTTTTTATGTATTCCATGCAGGTTTTGTTGTAGTTTTAATCCCAACTATCAATGTTTTGGCAGACTCGCTGAATTCTTCATATCAATTCACTTTTGCATAGTCATTATTGATTTAAATTCCTTCTGTTACAGAATGGGGAGCACAACTACTTATGGCGAGTACACCTACTCTGAGCTGGAGAGGGAGCAGTACTGGCCATCTGAGAAGCTGAGGATATCGATCACCGGAGCTGGTGGTTTCATTGGATCCCACATTGCTCGCCGTTTGAAGAGTGAGGGACATTACATCATCGCTTCAGACTGGAAGAAGAATGAGCACATGACTGAGGACATGTTCTGCCATGAGTTCCACCTTGTTGACCTTAGGGTCATGGACAACTGCTTGAAGGTCACTAGCGGCGTCGACCATGTATTCAACCTTGCTGCTGATATGGGTGGTATGGGGTTCATTCAGTCCAACCACTCTGTGATCATGTACAACAACACCATGATCAGTTTCAACATGCTCGAGGCTGCACGTATCAATGGTGTGAAGAGGTCTGTCATTTTATTTTAAGCTTATAAACAGTATCCTTAAGCATTCTACTCTTGTGGAGCTTGCCATATTTTCCATTAGTAATAATTCTGGAGCAGTATACTAGTCAAAGTGATACTAAAAGAACCAAACTGACTCAAAGAAAATCATAGCATTCAGATAGTATTAAAACAAACTCTTGTTTACTTGTTTATAGATAAATGCAGGCCAAACTTCTATGTGTTATTATCAGCTTGATAGCTTCACATGAGTTTCTTTTACCCATATTTATTCATTTCTTGCATGTAATGGTCTTACAGGTTTTTCTACGCCTCAAGTGCGTGCATTTACCCTGAATTCAAGCAGCTTGAAACAAATGTGAGCCTGAAGGAATCTGATGCCTGGCCTGCTGAGGTTTGTTCATCAAAATCTTTTTATCATTGTGTATTGTTTAAACATGGACAGAAATTAATTTCGTACTGTTCACTACCATCCAGCCTCAAGATGCCTATGGCTTGGAGAAGCTTGCAACTGAGGAGCTGTGCAAGCACTACAACAAGGACTTTGGCATTGAATGCCGTGTTGGTCGTTTCCACAACATATATGGCCCCTTTGGAACATGGAAAGGTAGACATTCACCAAATCTCCAAGTCATTCAACTATAGTTGTACAAGGGCAATCCTTATTCCATTTTGCAATGGATAGGTGGTCGTGAGAAGGCACCGGCTGCATTCTGCAGAAAGACTCAGACTTCTGCCGACAGGTTTGAGATGTGGGGTGATGGTATCCAGACCCGATCCTTCACATTTATAGATGAGTGTGTTGAGGGTGTTTTGAGGTATGCAGCTACTTGTCGCATTATCTCAATGGAACACTAGACCAATACCTTATTAGAAAGGAGAAATTGGCCTAATACAATATGGACACTTTCTAGATTGACAAAATCGGACTTCCGCGAGCCTGTGAACATTGGAAGCGATGAGATGGTGAGCATGAACGAGATGGCTGAAATTATTCTCAGCTTTGAGGACAGGAAGCTGCCCATCCACCACATCCCTGGCCCAGAGGGTGTCCGTGGTCGTAACTCTGACAACACCCTTATCAAGGAGAAGCTTGGTTGGGCACCCACAATGAGGCTCAAGGTATGTCCTTGTCTTGCTAAATCTTCTCAGATACTTCATTAATCATGGAATGTTTGTATGCTCACTTTTGGATTATTGAAGTACTCACATCTTCATATTGGGATACCACTTTAACCTCTTTAAAATAGTTAAAGAAGAGACTAGTCTAGTTGTCATGCCTGAATGTCTTCAGAAGTCACAATTGACAATACCTAATATCGACAAATGATGTGCAGGATGGCCTGAGGATCACCTACTTCTGGATCAAGGAGCAGATTGAGAAGGAGAAGACCCAGGGCATCGACATCGCCGCATATGGATCATCCAAGGTAGTTTCCACCCAAGCTCCAGTTCAGCTGGGCTCCCTCCGCGCTGCTGATGGAAAGGAGTAAGCTTGACCAAGGAAGGAGCTCCCATCTTGATCGGACAGATCAGTGCCAGCTTACTTCCCTACGGATAGCTCACAGAATTCTTGCAAATCTTGGAACCTAGAATATGCCGTTCGTTCCTGTTGTTATCCCCCCTGTGTGGTCAGACAGAATTTTCAGTTCTATCTCAACACCTCCCATCGATTTCTCATTTTGTGTCATGTTGCTCTTCATATAAATTACAATCAAAGGTTTTGCTTTACATTTCTATATATACTACTGTGTTTGTTTGTTTATTCCCAACATCTAAGAAGCTTTGATTTACAGTGTAGATTATCCGCATGAAAAAGTTGATCATTTGCCACTCTTAAGATGACTCTATTAATTATGATGTTACTTTTATCAATGATATGTAGAACTATTTAAGTCAATGAATATAAGTCAGAATAGTAAAAATATAAAGTTACTGCCAGAGAGTGATAAATTATCAAATCTCTTACAGCACATGCGATGTTACCTTTTTTTCTTCCATGCATATATCTGGCCTGATCTATCCAAAAAAACTAACAAAGATAGAGCCCAGGACGGCGCCGGGTTAGCCTAGCCCATAGAAAGCCCAGTCCAGATTATGCAATCACGTGAAACGCATCGCAGGAGAGCCCAATTGCGGCCCACAATACAGGGGAGGTCCACGCGAGCCTATAACGGCCGATGAACTTGGACTGGTACCTTGATTCCGACTTGGGAGCAAGTCCGGCGAGGTGAGGCGGCGATCAGCGACGGCGGTGCACCATGGCCGAGGTGGAGGGGTGTGCTGCTGGAGAAACGGTGGCTGGTGGCAGGGGCGAGGAGGCACCAGGGGAGAAGAAGATGTCACGATTGCCGATGTGGCTCGGCTGTTCTCCCTATGATGAGAGCCCCTCCATTGGCGAAGATACTAGCACACAACGGGAAATTAGCGTTGGTTCGATTTTCTTAAAAGCACCGTAAAAAGCTTAGGACTATAGATTCGAGTTCCAGCACCTAAAACTAAGCAAAATATGTTTGTTATATAACCGATATATAAAATAAGATAAAAGTGACAATACTGTTTTCCAGTGCACAGTAAGGGAGATTATATCTACCGATGTATAATGGTACCATACATGTTTGTTCGTTTTAAAAACTGGACTATAGGTGTCACTTCTTAAAACGAAGTGGTACGTTGATGTTGACTCATATGTGTTGATTCTAGCTAACAACAGGCACATAAGACTTAAGAGCAAACAAATATGCTATTTTATTTGCACCATAGTTTGCATACACAAATAAAGCAGATTCACATCTATTATCCATATTCAAATCCACATATAGTCACGTATTAACAAAATAATGTATATATCTATATTCAAATATGTAATCTCCACCGACCGTTTTAATGGTCGACCGGGGATCTTCGCTCCTGTCGACCATGGAATGGTCGATATGGGTCTAGTTTTGATTTTTTTACAGCAATTTAGAAATAAAATTTCACGAAAAAATATTTTTTTAAAAATCGTGGATGGTCTCAGTTTGCAATACCAGCAGATGAATTCATAATTCGGATTACCTGGATTGATAATATAAAATCTCGTCCCAAGGGGAAACACAGTTTTGGGTATCAAACCGTTGTTTTTATTATATTCGATGTTCACTTAACGAGGTGAGGTGAATTAGCCGTGAAAGTGGCCAAAATTTGAAGTATATCTGCGGTTTATGTCCTTTTCTAGATAGGTTTGGCTTATTTATAAACCAGCTTAGCTCTCTATTCTATTCTGAATGGTTTTTGAAAACAGTATGATAAACCCTAAACTCTAAAAATATTATATTACCTATAAACTTATTTTATTTTTTTGTTTAGTTGATAACATCATTGTTTGTGACAATTTTTTTAGTATTGTATGAAATGGAGATCTAAATAAGCTCAAGAAGCCTCAAAATAAGAGTTTTTTACATCAACGGGATACAACGTAGGTTTATCACTTATTTAGATAATAGATTTTGACTTCTAGATAGTTCATGACATTTTTAGAGCTATAAGCTGTCTAGGTATTTATAGGCTTGTGTAGATATGAGGGGTTTATTCTCCAACTTAAACACAAAAAGAATCCTGTCATTTGTCCAAACACTAACTGAAACTCTCATCTGCTAATTTCTTTCCAATCGATCGGGCGAAACAATGCCAATACTTGTGCTAACGCAATATTCCGCGATCCATTAGCTGAGCCACGATTTGTGGACTGTTCTTGAGTGCTTGAGATTTCCCATTAGTGAGAAGGAGCCATGAACTGAATTGTCAGTTCCAACACCGAATGGCAAGTGATCATTTCTACATTACATCTTTTCCCTGCTCCGCTTTCTTACACTGTATTTTCAGTCGGGATCAGATCGCATCGACAAATCTTCTAGGGCAAAAAGGCATGCCACAGCATCAACACCAGACCTCGAACCCAAAATATACAAAAATATTTGATGATTTAACACTTAAAATAAGAGTTGTTTGATTATTAGAATGATATGTAGAACCATCTAATTCTATCATTGTGAGTCAAGATGTCAAATAATCAAAGCTAATTATTTTGAGTATTCTTCCAAATATATAAGTCCTTTGGGGCAGCTTCTACTTCTACCAACTATATCTATTCTCCGAATCTAACTTACCAACCAATCCAGATTTTCCTCCTAGATTTTAAAACTTAATATCTATAAATCTAGAAACAAATTAATATTTAGAAGCTAAGAAACACAAATTTCTTTGTATTCTCACCAACTAAACATTCATCGGTTATTTTTTAGAATCATAAGCTATACCCATAATAAAAACTGAGCCTGTCAAAAGGGAGGAGGGAAACCAAAAAAGCTGGAAAAAGAAAGAAGCTCTAGCAACTTTTGGTGCTAGTGCAACATCACAATGCAGGACCACCCTGAGATTCTCTCCCAGCGAGTGCAACTTTCAGTTTACCTAATCTTGAGGGAATTAGAGATATATCCCATCCTCCGTTGCAATTTGCAACCCCTGCAATTTAATCTGTTCTTTGTGGCAAATGATTGAGCATTTAGAATTAGCACGTAATGTGCTCATAGCAATTCGAGCTACAGATTTTAGGATGTGATGAGCATTGTTAGATGCACATGGCCTGCCTGCTTGTCATGTTGACAATAATGCTCAAATTCATGCATGGGTTGAAAATTGAAGGGACAAACATTAACAAATAACCTAGTTGGTGGTGAAAATTGAATGTCACTCACTTTCATATATTACAAAGTTGTTTAATTTTTAAAACAAATTGTTTTTAACTTTGATTAGTTTTAAATAAAAGTATATTAACATCTATAATATTATATAAAATCCATGTGTTCTAAAAGAACTCCCTCCGTTCTAAAATAGCAGTACCAACCGCTATCCAGATTCATTGTACTATGAAATATTAAATCTTGTTCTATATTATAATATTATGGGACGGAGAGAGTAGCCTTAAGCCATAGGTCGTCGTGCCTGTGTTATCATTAGTTTGGACTTGACCTAAGATATTACCATGTGTGTCCCCTAACCCCTTTGGCCAGTGGACAAGTTGGTAGCTAGATTGGAGGTCTCATCTAAAGCAACATAATTAGGACTAAACTAAGCATGATTCCTCCTAGGGTGCTACTCCTAAGTGCAGCTGATTAATCTAAACCCATAGATTTGTACGCGCAGCAAAGCGTGTCCTGTTCATTGTAATCATGGATCATATATGTTAATAATTGACAGGTGATAGCTCATCGACTTAAGCTACTGATCACAGCCCAGTGGATTGTTGTTTACTGAACTGGTACAACAAGCTAACAGTCCGTGATTTGTTTAGTTGTAATCATGGCAGGTTTGTTTGTTTAGTTGTCCCTAGGAAAATTTGATCCCTGCCTTTTCTGTCAGTGCTCGAGCTGGTAGATCCAAGAGGATGTCATTAGTTGTAATCACGGACTTATCTAATAGAGACGGAGCTAAATATATATTGTGTGATCAAATTATTTTTTTAATTAATCATTTAAAAAGTTTAAAACATTCAATAACAATGTGTTGAAAATTCAATAACTCCGCTCGTGATGCGGAAGCTCTTGTTTGAACCATTCTATTCTTATTATCCACTGCATTTAAACTTTCATAAGTCCTCTACGCATCCACTGGCCGGTTGCATGTCTCAATCTAACTGCCGTGTTATCTTCTATAAATCCAGTAATCAAGGCCTTGCCACTTGCCGGTTGCTACATACTCCCTCTGTCCCACCCACTCAACAAGCCGTATAAAATTTTCTGTAATAAAAAAATGCAAAATGAGTAATAATAATCTTCAATAAATTGCAGTTTTCGACATTCTCATCTCAGCCAAAATTTATAGTAAATAAAATCTATAGTATCATGATTAGTAACTATGATTGTCCAACACCACCAGAAGTACTCCTTCTTTTAAATACTCCCTCCATCCAAAAAATCTTCTACATATTATATTTTCTATTTTTTAGAAAAATTATGCATATTTTTAGTTTACATGCATGTAAGTCTTAAATATGCAATAATACTGTTTTATTTAACGGCTAGATTAAATTGACGTTACGTAACTCGAGCAACCATAGCTTAATTAGTCTTGCGTGCACAACTTGTTCTAAACCATATGTATCGATTATTTAATGTAACTAATAAAATTTATTTTTTTTCTTGATCTTGATGAAAAAATAATATATAGGAGATTTTTGGACCGAGGGAGGAAGCGGTTTAAACCACACCCTTTCTTTTACCACTCACTAGTTGCCACGTGATAAGATAAAACGGTGACTTACCACATGACTGAAGTGGTGACCCTAGTTTTTAACTGTCTCATCGGTTATTAGTCAACTGTTTATAATAATTAATCGAATCGATAAGCATGATAAGAGTTATCCGAAACCATCGCCGGTCATGGTTACTTGAATGGTTTGGGGCCCTGACAATCACCTCTCTTCCTTTCCTTTACACGCAGTAATATACTGTACTACTCCGTAATAGATTAGATGTAGCGGCAGTAATTGCTGCAGAGGAGCAGTCAAACGCTAGGGCGCATGCAGGCGAGCGGTCACCGGCGACGCGACACGGCCGCGGGGCCGCCGTTCCCGTACGCCTCGACGGCGGTGATTAACTGCCCGGGGTTTCGGTGATGGATGCGACGAGCATTGCGTCGCGGCATTAATTGGGACTGCTGCTGCATTTCTCTCGGTTTTACTTGCCGCGCCAGGGTACCCCTTAAATAAATTAAATCACGTCGTACCTCTACTGTGTCAGATGATGAAGTCGTCCTAAATTGCAATTACTATATATTTTAGTCCCATTAGTTTTATAAAAGATTTCATTTTTTGTGAAAATCTCTTACACTATGAGATGAAGAGAGTTGTTCTTTATAAGTCGAGACCGAAATTAACAAGAAAAAATAATTATAGGATAACACTTGGTTTAAATATTAATGTAAAAATAAGAAAAACAATAAATGAATTTTAAAATTAGGTTATAATATTTAAATTTAGCTGCGGCATATGAGTATAAATGAGGTGCCTTTCATTCAGTTGAAGCTTTTGGAAAATAATTCTAAAAAACGAGAATAAAAATACAGGATTAAAATGCCATGGCTTATTAAGATAGTTGGAATACTAAACACAAAAATTGTTTAAATATGATGTTCGGATGCTTCAAGGGAAAAAAGAATTTGCGTGAGAGAACGACATAAAACATTATTCCCATGATAAATAACGTAATTTAACACAGATCTACAGCGTCAAATTCAACTGTAATCCAACCCAACCTTCGATCCAGATTTGGGTTTCTGAGAATTTATTTATTTTCCCGGCACTCAAATCGAACAAGAAATACAAAAAAATCTCCCACTTGCAGCTGTCTCCCTTGCAACAACCGGCACCTGGGTTGCTTCCACAGTTCAACCACCTTAGTTTTTTTAGGGAGAAGATGAACAATATCCTTTATTTTATTTTCACTTTGAAAGCATATTCCTTGTAGCTGACAAGACAGCCACATTACCTTGAATTTCTAGGAAAAACTGATCAAAATATTTATGTTTTTCATCAGAAGACTCAAGATTTCTTTATTTTTTGTTTTTACTGACTTTTACTCTATCCTTTTGTTTGATATGAAATCTTCTCTGCCACTAGCTAGCAGGAGGTTTAGATTGACCAGATAAATAACTTTCATAATCTATACAGTATATAATGTATTTAAATTTAAAAACAAGGCTAGAGAGTGTTCTGCAAACCTGGTAAAAAGAGCAAACAAAAAACATTTCGCCACCAGTTTGCATGAGCTAGAACAGTTGGCAAAATCTTTCTTTTTGCAAAAAATGTAATTACTACTCTACAAAGTTCACACCAGTCAGTTCAATTCCAACACGAATCGGAAATATAATTCTTGTATTTCAAAGTAGAAGTAAATCTTTCTTCCTCCTAAAATGGACAAACTTTTAACATTGAAGTATCCATTTTCATATGCAATACCCACATTCCAAGCAATTCATAAAACATGTCTATTAGATTGATACAAGAGATCGCAAACTGGTGATTTCCTGGAATCAAAACTCAAACTCAAAAACAGCACCTCAACAATTTGGTTACAAAAGTATGGAAAAACAGACAGGAGCCTATTGGCTATAATCTCACCATAGTTACCACTATCATCACCAAGCTGCTAGCTAATTAAGTATTATGGTCTTAATATGGGACAAAAAAGTGGATGCTAACCAAAATATTTCTTTTTTAAGCTTCATTTTCCTAATTTAATACTAACACTACACTACATATTGCTGTCAAAGGTTCGCTTAATACATACTCTTCTCACTCCCCTAAAGACTTGAGATTCCCAAAATTCGTCTTAAAATGCAAGGAAATTAGGTTTGCATCTAGGCCCTCCATAAGGTGGAAAATTCCAAGCGGCACCTCTCGTTACGCGGCGGTTTCGGTTTCCTCTCCGGCGACTTCGGCGGCGGAGGCGGCCTCGTCGGGCGGCGCCGCTTCGCGGTCGTAGGGGGACAGCCACTTGGCGCGCATGTACTCGGGCTTGCGCCAGGGTGGTAGGTGGAGGCCGCGCTTCTTGAGGCTGGCGCGCGCGGCGTCGGCGGCCGCGGCGACGAGGAGGCGGAGGCTGTCGTCCTTGCCGACGAACACTTTCGGCAGCCGCTGCAGGAGCGCGCGGTAGGCCTTGGTGGGGCGCGCGACCTCGAAGGCGGACCGGAAGTCGATGTCGACCAGGACGCGCTCATGTGCGCCGCGGTCGGAGGCGGCCGGGAGGAGCACGTCTACGTACGCGTGCTCGCCGGCGGGATGGGTGGGGCACTTGACCCAGCGGGAGACGCATACGGCGGCGTCGTAGCCCGCGGCCAAGAGTGAAGCGGCGACCAGGCGGGAGGAGGTCGCGTCTGCGAGCCCCCGCCGTGCGGTGGCGCTCCAGGTGGGCGCACACGTCGGCGAGGAGGTTGCGCTCCCGGAGCGTGGCGTAGTGGACGAGGCCCTGCACTCGGAATGTTTAGTCCTTTGCACGTCATGACGCGTCCACCACCGAGCAAGAGAGAGAGGGAAAGGCAAAAGAACAAAGTATCTACTTTGATCGTCTCGGCGACGTCCGAGGAAGCGGCGGGATCCTCCTCCTCGTCATCGTCGTCGGAGCTACCGCCGCCGTGGAAGCAGTTGCAGCGCCGCCCACCGTGGCCCGGCTTCTCGGCTCCGGTGATCCCGCCGCCTTCCCCGCTTCCGTCCTCCAAAAAGCTGCGCACCATGCCGTCCAGGCACACCGAGCTCGGCTCCACCTCATCCTTCTCTCCCCCTGCTACCGCCGCCAACGCCGGAATCCGCTCGGCCGGGGAGACCCGCAGCAGCTGCCGATCGAACAACCGCTTCAACATCGACCTCGCCGGCGCCGGGGACGGATCGGTGGGGGGAGCCCTCATATCAACCCAATTCAACGGAAAAACGCTGGAGGCGGGGGTATCACTGGAAGACGCGATCCTGGGAGGCGGCGATCGCCAGAGACATGGCCGTAAGCGGCGGCCCACCTCGATGATTCGATCGGAGCGGTTAGGGTTTTTTGATCTTTTTGGGGACGTTGTTTTGTTGTGGATTTTTGGGGGAAGAGGACGAGGAAGAGGGGAACGGGTTTTAAAGCAGGAGAAGGATGCCTACGTGTCACGAATGGTTGCGTGGCATCAGACGTGTCCGTTCTTATCCGCTTCTGTCTGACATGGCACCTGACAGGTGGGGTATAGTTGTAGTTACAGCAAACTAAATACGAGTACTTTTTTTTTTCAGATTTGGCACTCAGTAACTTTACTAGATGTCGGTGTATAACAGACAATATTATTACTTCTACGGAGTACTTTTGAAGACCAGTTTCGCCTTAATTAATTATACGTAGATGTAGTGGTTGCTTACTTCGTTTCAAAATATAATAGACTGCATTTTAGAGATTAAAATTCGTCACAAATATAATAATACTAGTAAAATATTATTTTTACATCTAAATTACTTATACCATCATTTGACTTTATTATTCATTACTCCATTCAAATACTTTAGAACCTATATTTAGGCTAAGAAGAGTATTATGGTCTTTTTACATATCTTGTTAATGTATATGATTAAGTCTAAATGTCCTTACATTTTGAAACGGAGGAAATATATTTTTCTAGATTATTCTAAGGTTTGGCAGTGATGCTTAAAGAATAGAGAAATCTTTATGATGTGCTAGAATATAAGAGTATCTTTATTGTAGTTGCTATTTTTGACTTGTTGTTTAAGGCAATAGCAAGCATCCCTATTCAAATTAGATTTCTATTTTGCTATTTACTCCAATGTCATTCTCAAATATAGCTCGCTATCTATTTCTATTTGAATTTATCTATATTTTATCAATATATTTTAATTACCAATGGCTATATTTTTGTATTAAACTTGCTACAAAATAAAATGGTAAGGGGATGAGAAGTCTTGGTGACTTGCTAGAAGAAGAAAGTCTTAGAAGGAGAATAAGAAGCCACCTAAAATAGCAAGCCAAATAACAAAAATAATGAAGTTATTTTTTAGACCATAATTGCTATAAAATAGGATAGCAGGTGAGATAGCAACTACAATGAAGATGCTCTAAGATCTTTACACGTATAGAGCCTCCCTAATGATAATAGTGTTATGTCTACTCACTACTCTTTTATTTATATGTAATTGTGTTACACATTATATTCTTTCAATTCAGATCACGTTTGGCATAGTTTTCTTGTTGTTTTACATAGGAGGTTTGCTACTTATGACTTAGGTGTAGATTGTCTCGCTAGATATATACAATATCATCATTTATAGTTCATATATATTTAATATGGGATGATCTTTGTAAGGTAGGTGTATTAAATACAAGTTAAGTGTTTTCGGTCACGCCGTACTAGATATGTCCATGTCCGTCTTGTTCACCGGATCTAGGAATCGGTTCCTCAATTAGCTAGTTGATCAGAGTGCTCTGCGTAGGTCGTTACCTATTCGGTCATCC
>KE371285.1:747993-760743 GCA_000418225.1 Zizania latifolia
GCAAGAAGACCAACGAGGACGTCTCAATGTAGGAGTAGCGGACCAGGATCATGAAGATGACGGGACTAGCGAGGATCAACATCAGAGCAGACCGTCTTCGGGGCCAACAGTTCAACATCACTCTAAATTTTGCCAAGAGCACCGAGCACCGGCCGACTCAAGTTTTCCCCTTATCCAGCTATGTACCTTTCACCCTACATAAAATAAAGTCAAATTCTCACTTCATGCAAACCTACATCACGCGTTTTTGTCGCTGACCCGCTAGGCTCGGACCCTTTCAAGTCGATGCGAAATGTCGTGCACCTAGCTCAAACGGTTGTGTCCCTATAAAGCAACTCTAGGTTTGGCGCTAGCAACCGCGCGAGTGAAAAAGAGTTGGCGCTAGCACCCCTCGCGGTACCCAATAGCTTGCTAAGACCCTCAGGAGCTCGAGTCCTTAGCCTCAACTTTGCCAATGCTACAAGGGTCTCGAGAATTAATGACGCCTGACGTTGGGTTGGCGCGTAAGCGGCGCTAGTTCTCCGCGCCTAGGACTATACGTCTATACCGAGGGCTCAAGGCCTGACTTCGGCTATGCAAACAACTTAACAAAATCCAGTGCCTGAAAGCCTTCGAGGGCTTGCGTCGCCTGACGTCGGTAGGTGTGTACGTGGTTTGTGGTCCCTGCGTTGAGTACTATACGGTTTAGCCCAAGTTCCCCGAGATGCTAATGGCTCTGGCACACAAAATTGATAAACTACAAAGGACATTCATTCACAAAAGAAAAAGACAGAGTTTCATCGCAACAAGTTTCACACTAACCACTTACTCCTAATCCCTGCAGACGACGAATAGGACTACTCTTCGGGAGGCGTCGCTATGGGTTCTGAGTCTTTGAGGAGGGCCAAGGCCTAAAGATCCCCGGCAATGATGGCAGCGATGTCCTCCACCTCCCGTCGATAAGCCACAGCATCTTCATAGGACACCCCGATGGGAAGCCCGCGCGCCAGCCATCGGAGATCCGTCTCAGGGAAGTGGGCCTAAATGTAAGCCAATGCTTTCTTGGCTCTGTTCCTCGCCATGACCTCAATGAAAAGGCAGAGTTGGGTTTCGAGGCCCTTGAGATTTTCATGGAACCCTTCGTCCGGTAGAGGGGTCTCGACCAACAGGAAGTGCAGACGCTCGATCACCGAGTGGATCTGGCCTACCTCCCCCTCAAGCTCAGTGATCCGAGTGTTGGCCCAATCACGTCTCCCTACAAAAGAAGATCAATCGGAATCAAGATCAAAGGACAAAACAAGCGATCAAGGAAAATCAAGTACAAACGCTTACTCGTATATTCGGTGGCCGTCTCCTTCACCGATGCCTTGACCCTCTCGTAGGCAGATCAGATGGACATCTCCACCTCATTCGCCGCTTCCGTGATGGCCTTGGCTGCATCAGCAGAGGCTTTGGTGGGCGCCTCCCGATGACTGGCTCCTCGGCCAACCTGGTGGCGTTCTCAACCATCACCGTCGTAGAGTTCATCGTGGTTTTGGCCTTGACATCCCTCTGCGTCAGCTCCTTGTTCCTCGCCATAAGGTCGGTATGCTCACATTTGAGAGACTCGACCTTAGCCTCGAGAGCTGCGACCCAACTCACGCCCGAGGACTCTGCCGCTCGCCGTGCGCAGAGCAGCTACAGTCAAGGACGTGATGGTTGGCAAAGGACAAAGCAGGAAAATGGAAAAGCACTATAAGTCGAGGGGCTTACATCAACGAGCCTAGTTAGCTGCGCGAAGGCCTCATCTGTCGATGGGCCAAGAGCCAGCTCGGGGGCTCCCGCCACCACTTGGAAGGCATCAGGACCGATCAAAGTTCTGGAGCCACCTACCACCACTGGAGAAGGTGGCGGAACCACGACAATCGTCACCATCGCCACCGAGGGGTTAGCGACCTCCATCACTAATGCCACAACTTCTGTCGTAATGGCATCCCCACCAGTCGTGGCCCCCTCCACCACCGAAGAATCAACGACCACCACCGCAGTCACCACCACTGCCACCAAGGGGTCAAAAGCCTCCGACCTGGACACCACAACTTGAGCTGTCGCAACGTCTCTGCTGGTCGGTGCCGAGGCCCGCACTTTGGCTGAGCCCGTGGCATCCCTGGTAGGAAGGATGGCGTCATCCCCCCAGCCACCGTAGGTCCCTATGTCCCACTCGCCGTGGCCAAGACCAACGAAGGTAGCACGACAGGCAGTCCTAGCAGAAGCGAGGCTCCGGTCACCCTGCAAATCATTCGGTCAAAAGCGAACAAGGAAATAAAAAGCAATAAGGCGGTCATAGCACAAATAGAAGCATGGCTAACCTCGGCTCCAGACGAAAGGCACTGGTGATCTGGCGCCTCATCGTCCCTTTCGCTGGAGGGGACGAGGAGGAGCCAGCGTGATGGCAGAGATCACGGCATCTCCCTCCCCCTCAGATTCATTCGAGTCGAGGATCAAGTGAAGCCTCTCAAGCGCTAGGGCCCTATCATTCCTGACCTCGGTGGGCTTCGAGCACTTGCTTGCTCCACCCAACTCTTTTTCCTTCTACTTCGGCAGCGGTGGGGGTGACTCGGAGGCTGCACGCTGTGGCACGGATCAAACCCTATTGGGTGCTCGGGGAGTGGCAGCTGTGAAAAATATTCCCCATGACGCAGTACAAACATATCGAGGAATAAAACAATAGAAACCAAAAAACAGAACTCACCAGCGGTCGAGGGTTCGAGACGCAGTACGACGTAAACCTAAGCTTCACCGAGAAGCAAGGCTTTTCGCTGAAGAAAGTGTTGAGGTACTTGGCGACGTCTGCCTGGGGCATCTACTTCGCCATCGGGTCATTCGAGTCAAAGGGCCCGAACAGCTCATAGGCTAGCGTCACTCGAAGCTGAAGTGAGAACACGTGCCACAGCAAGAAGCACGCGGCGACTTTGATCCCGATCAACCCATAGCTCTAGAGGCTCCTCACCAGTCCCACCAACTCTCAAACTTGGTCCTCCTCAGATGAAGGACCCTGATTGGCCCAGCTAGTGAAGGGCTCCGGCTTCTGGGTAATCTTGGCTTGGATGACGGGGGGGTGGTTTATGCCGTAAAACCACTCCGTTCGCCACCCTTGTTCAAGGTGGTTATTGGCATATCTAGATACTCCACTGATTTACCACAGCGGAATTAAAGCATAACGCCACCGATCGCCTTGGCCCCCACAGCCTAGTGAAGGATGAAATAGTACCGAAAGAGGTTCCAGTGTAGATCCACTCCTAGGTAAGCTTCGCACAGATGTACGAAAATGGCAATGTGGAAGATGAAGTTGGAGGTGAGATTGCCGAGGGAGATCCTGTAGTAATGAAGGAGACCTCAGAAGTAAGGGTGCACGGGCAGGCCAAGACTGCGCATGATGAAGGATTTGAAGAGAACAATCTCATTCATGTCTAGCGTCGGGAACTCCGTGCCCTCCGTCGTGCGCCAACCCAAGATCACCGATGCCTCCTACTTCGCCGGTGGCGGTGGACTCCTAGAGGCCATGGGCTTGAATTGGAACAGGCGGCAGGCCTTGCGATAACAGATGACACAACCGCAGTGATGGCCTAGACGTCGAGGAGCCAGCAAGCGAGAGAGCAATGGAGGGAGATGAAGAAGGCGAGCAGTTGCGTAAAAGAAGCGGAGGTTCAAAATGACAGCACGTGGGTAGGCGGCAAGATGAGTGGTTTAAATAACCACGGGATCATCGCCGCGATGTTAGGCACGACCGCTGCGAACAGACGTCGCTTCGGTCATCGCGCCCACTACAATCAAATCGACACGATAGCTCTGTCTTTCGGTCTGTACCCGATGCCTGCACCTGGTCTAATCAGAACAGAGACGTCCCCTGTCTCCTCAACTACAACGCATTAATTACGGATAAAGAAGACCAAAAAGCAACTTTTCGTGTGCTCGACGGGGTTCGCGGTGCTTGGGTCCCTCGGGACTCGGGGGCTCGTGCGCCCGAGGACTTGCATGCATGGGGGCTCACGCGCCCGAAGTCTTATTCGTTCAGAGACCCTAGGCGCTCGAGGGATCGCACGCTCGAGGGCTCACGCGCCCAAAGTCTTAGGCGCTCGGGGACCCAAGCGCTTGAGGGCTCGCGTGCTCAGGTGCTCGAGCGCCCAAGGCCTTGCGTGCTCGAGGCTTGGGCACCCGAGAGATTGCACTCTCGAGGGCTCTTGCTCCCAAGGTCTTGCGTACTCGGGGCTCGTGGCTCATGGCTCGAGAGTCACGCGGTTGAGGCTGAGCCTCAGGGGGCCCAAGGTCAATTACGCTCTAGACCATGGTGGCCTTAGACCTCAACAATTCCTTTCTTTAAGAAAGACTTCGCCCGAGCACGAGCGATCCTCAAGGATAAGACGTACAGATAACTTTCATCATCACCCGAAGAGCTTCAAAGGATTATCAAAGACCAAGATTTCAGAAAACCTTCGCCATAGATTATTTTTAACCCTTGAGCTAAATGTTCCATTTAACTTGAGGCTTAGAGGTTACACCGTATGGGTGCACCTATACTGTGCACCTCTTACAAAGGAGATTATAGCTTTTTAGGACTTTTAGGTTTTGGCGGAAGCACAAATAAGAGCTCAGGGGCTGTCATCGGGGATATGACCCTCGGATACCCCGAGATGAGCTTATCAGTCCACACTGAGAGCAGGTCAAGCCTAGCATTGGAGTCTGGTATGATCTATGAAAGAGGTTTAGTCCCGATAAGGAAGGTCGAGTCCTTATCAGGAAACCGAACCCAAGATCTAGTATAAGAAGTTATATTTGTACCAGAATCTTTGTAATTAGGGAATTAGCACATGAGTTTAGTAAGCAATTATAATATCAAAGAGACCGACTTGAGATAGAGTCCTGGGTCATTGGGCTTGTCCTTTGAGTATATAAAGGGGGCGATGCACCCTCTAGAGACAAGTTATTCATCTTGCTTTTGATGCCTTGAGCCTTTTTAGCTTGAGCGCGTTGCTTTGTAAGCTTAGACACTGTATAATACACCAAAACACTGGACGTAGGGCTATTATCTCTCGAAAGGCCTGAACCAGTATAAATCTTGGCTCTTGTTTACTAGAGTCGATCATCGGGTTCGAAGGTGCTGCGCTTTCCTTACACATCTATTCACCACCTCGGGTACCCTCTCGGGTGGACTGATCGATGATTTACCGACACCAATATAGTAATTTGATAAACTAATAGATTCTAACTTTTTTAGTTTATTAATCTAGAATAACTAAAATACACTTTTATAAAAACTACACACTATCATTTCATACTCAAATTTTAGCCCTCTATAATTTATTTTAAGAACGTTGCAGTGTTTCACTGTCCAAATATAATAATCTATATTATCAAAAACTCACAACTTAACTACTATTATAAGTTAGCTTATTATAATTCTTACATATAGGCTAGATTATAATAATCCTAAATTAAAACAAGGTTAGCAAAATCGGTACTAACCAGATTAGCGTCATTACTGATTCGGTTTAGCGCTTACCGTCATTACCATTTCAATTTAACAGTTGCCCAACCGATTTTCATAAATTGGACAACAAGATAGAAAAAAATAACTATTGTAGCCGGTTACCGTGGTTTATAAAGCCTGGCACAAGTCGCCTCACAAGTAAGGACCAAGGCACACGTGGTGAGCGGTGAGTGCCTGACTGGCCCTGCTTTGCTCTGTCATCTTATGCTACTGACCAAGCGAATAATGAACTTGTTGCAGCACATTACTTGTGCAGTTGTAGTACTTGCCTGGCTTGTTCACCAATTATTCGATGGAGTTGCTTGACGCTTCCCAACCTCAGCTAATCAAAACCATATTTAGTATTTATTGAACGTCAGAATACAGAATGCTCTTTTGAAAAACATATTTAGTATGAATTGATTTAAGATTTATTAGATCGGGAGATATGCTTTGCTCATACACAATAAGATGGGCAGCGTGGTTCTTTTCCAAGAGATTAAGTAGGAACAGTGCACATGGATTATCATAGGGGTGTTTTATCTCGAGCAAATAGTTTCTGTATAGGAGCATATTGCAGTGTCATTGTTGTGCGTGTGAACATCTCCTTTTTTTTCACTCTCATTTCTTGTTTTAAAGCTATTTCCTTCTAATTGGTTGAATGGCCGTCACTGCATGGGAGGAGCGGAGGAGAGGCTGCCATGCATGGCTGTGAAGCGGGGTTCGTAAAATCATCCATCTATCAGTGATCGATAGCGATTAGGATTAGAAAAAACTCGCAGCTTGTTAGCTTGTTTGGCTTGTAACTAGCTCAGTTTGGCTCGTTTTGATTTTCTAACTGGCTGAGCAGATGTTTTTCAACCTAGCTCGCGAGCTACTTATGAGCTTAACGAAATCAGCCCAAACAGATAGCAAACCACTAGCCTAATAACCCAATTAGTTAGCCCAGCCCACAAAAGCAACAACCAAACACTAACTAAGAGTATGAGACTCATCGTTTTATAATTTATTTGACAGTGTCTAGTTATTAATTGGTAACTTGCTATTATAAGTTTATTACTATGACCTATTAAATTGCCGTATGGAAGTATGTAACATATAACATAAGTGATGGATCCATGAATGTTTAGATTTTGAAATCTTATATACTCTATTTGTTTCATATTTTAATCTCTGATATGTAATTATTTGAATGTTTATTATTTGATCATCTTTTAAAGAGTTGCCTTGTGACCTAAATGAGCTAGTACGTGAGCTAGACCGATCCAAGCCGAGCTAGGGTTTTTTTTCTCGTTATGTTAACAAGCCGAGTCAAGCTGAGCTACCTTGTTAACGTAACGAGCTATAACAAGCTGAGGTGGCTTGTTATCTAGCCCTAGTGGCTGTCGAACATCAATAACCAGTTCAGTTTAATAGTAACTAGACCGATTACCTCTAAACACTGATAGATGGTTAGTCCAAAAATAAGGTTATCGGATTGGTAACCGTGGTTTTGTTAATCCTCTTTATGACAAGATATAGAGAATGGTATACTTAGGAGGAAAGTCGATTCTATCCAAGATAATCTACAAGAGATGACCAATATAAATTTGTATCCCTATTTTTAGGAATTTGGGGTATAAAATATTGACTCTGTTCTATCTTTTATACTTTAGAAATTAAGGAGATATGCAAAAAGACCATAATACCCCCTCAAAGTGGGTGAGTGTGAATCTAAGAATGGTTAGGTGAAGTAATGAGTAATAATTAAAGTCTAATGGTTGTATGTATACTTTAGAAATAAAAGTAAATTTTTAAGTACTAGATTGCTATATTTAGAATAAATTTTAAACTCTAAAAGATGTTATATTTTAGGATGAAGGTAGTATCTCTCTAACAACTCTTCTATCTAGTTCTCTATTTTTAGATATCTCTATAACCCTCCTCCATCCTTCATATTTTTAGAGAGCGGCTCTAGTCACTATCTGTTGTCGGTCCCACTCGTTGGTGATATAAGAGAAAATAAGAAATAGAGAGTGAGGAGAGATATAATTATGACCTACCCGTCAATGATACAAGAGTTAAATATATAGAATATATTATTTAAAATGTATTGGAGAGTAAGAAGATTTATATATTAAAATTTATTGAAAAGACTCTATATAATAATATTGAGAGTGGATTTTTGTGTGTCATTAAGATGCTCTAAAGAGCGAGGGGTTGATGCGTCTCTGTCAATACATAATTAGAAAAAAAAACAATTGCCCTGTTTATCCGAACTGGTGCCTGGTAATTGTATACCACTGCTACTTGATTCAGGAGTGTACATCTGTCATCCTGCTTTGAAGATACACTGCTGGTGATTAATTTTGCATTACCTGTCAAAACATCCTGGAGCCATCAGCCATAAAAGTCAATGCACTACTTGTGAACAGGAGTAGTCCACTGTGCATCAAATTGATGGCCATGGTCCAGGGCAACATAGTTCATGTGACTATCAACCTGCCCTGGCTCCTTTTCTTTTTCTTCTTTCCCCCAGCCACTCATTGCTGCCATGGCTTGGTCAGGTTAAGCCTATCAACAAAGCTCTATAGTACAAGCAGAATAGAACCTATCTATCAGATAAACCACAGAATTATTAAGCTGTCCTTAATATTCCCTCTCTCTCTTGTGTGGTGTTGACTGTTGACAGCAGTGGTGATGTGATTGGTAAAAAAACAATAAAAGAGGAATAGGATAGGGAGAGATGCTGCTGAAGAAAAAGGATGATGCTCTAGAATAGGGAGAGATTAGCTGCGAGCAATGCTGATAGGGCATGAGAGGAACATATCATCTAGGAGTATACTGGCCCTTTTTAAATAGCTTATGACGGACTTATGGTTTAAAAGGTTTAAAAGATATAATTTATTATCTAATTAAGTCATAAGCCCATTCATGTTTTTGTTTGTGGAAAAAACTCCCAAAATGAGTATTTCTAAGCTTATTTTATCTAACCTAATGATAAAAATATCCATACCATCTAGGCACATTTATAAAATTTTATCGTTCATATAAATTGTCTCTTTTACCTCCTTCCACCCTCCTAGTCACCCGTATGCATCCTCTCCTCCCTCCTAGCCTCCCCGATGCTGGTCGTTTCCATGGCGCCGTCCAGTCTACTTCCCCGACTCTAATAGGTGTGGACACTAAACAAAACTAATTCAATAATAATATATATATATTTATCATACTACCTAGAAAATAATCTCGAAGTCGTTCAGAACAACACAATGAGTTTCTTAAAGATTTTTATGCGCAACAACTTATTTAGATAGCTAAGACTAAGCTAGCTTATAAATAAACTAAAACTGTTTAGACAAGAGCTTTTATCAGTTGGAAATGTCTGGTAGGTGTGCCATATCATCCGATCAATGTTAAGAATCCTGTATTACCAGTAGCCTAGCAGTGACTTGCTCAGTGCCATCCTACTCACCCACTAACATATTCAGAGAAAACGATTTGTTTAGTATCTATCTATGGAGTACAAGTGGTGGTGTTTGTTTATGAAACTGAACCGTGGTTAAGTGATAATGAGACCACCATCTGTGCTAATCCAAGAATAATAAGCACCATTTGTGCGACAGATTATTGTACTACTACAGAGTACGGGGCATCCTTATTTGCTTTCGAACAGTCTGAACTCTGAATTTTAAGGGTGAAGCCTGAACACGATCATTCAGAGCTTGACGGGACGCGACCAGTAGGTATCAGGTCGGCGTCACAACCCGGGCCCACGTGGACACGTATCACTGACTGGTGGGCCCCGCTCGCTGGCTTCTGATCATTTGATCAGGAAGAAGGCTTCATGAGAGCCGTTCAGAGATTTAGCCCTCTTTTTCTTAAAACTATAAGTTATTTGTAAGTCAAAATTTATTGTACAAATAAGCTGTAAGTCTGTTTTGGTCATGTTTGTGAAAAAAACCCGTGTTTTAAGTTTTCTTGAGCCTGTTTGGATTTTAATTTCATCAAATATATAAAAACATGTCTCAAATAATGACATTATCAGTTAAAGATTAAATAAAATAAGTTCATAGATAATACATTTTTTACAATACCATTTAGAACAGAATAGCAAGTTTCTCGGTGTTTTTTTTTACATCAGCTTATATTATTAAGTTTAAGCTGAATTATGAACAAACTAAAACCATGTAAAAAGGGCAATAGTCTAAACCCAACATCAGAAGCTCAGGAGCCGAAAGAGACATCAGAGAGCATCTTTCATGTACGCGTCAGGACATTCATGTGTCCGTTTAAAACCGGGTGGAGCGATGCATGCGTTTTGTTTAAATTGTGTTGAATTCCCTGATATTTGCAGCATGGATTTGGGGTTTGTGCGCAGGTTCTTCCTACCTAAAAGGTGAGATCGTCTTGTTTGAAAGCTGGAATTGGATGCGGTGGAAAGTTGTGGTTTGTAGCTGAAAGCTGGAACTGGGATGATGCTGTCTCAAAGTCATGGTAGGATGCCGATGGAGACACAAAGTTGGAGCTGGGAATCTATATCGGTTTCGTTTTCTTCCGAGACTTACAATATATTTTCCGGCGAACAGGATAAATTTTTTATACTGTTTCGTCTGGCCAAAAAATGTATCATGTCGTGACTGAAATCTCATCGAATTTGTGAAGCTTTGACAGTTCGGCCACTCATAACTTTTAAAATACTTAAGTAAAGAATGATAAAAACGTTGTGGGTATATTTGCGTTGAAAAGTAGTTATACGATCTCATATCTTTTCTTGAATTTGTAAACTTTTTCTAATACAAAATTATGTTCGAAGTTGCGCATCGAAAACCGTGCAAAAGTTAAACGTTATGTATTTTGACTGAAGGGATTAAAACGCTGTAAGTTGAATTTGTACTAATAATGTGAAATGTGAACACTTGAAAACAAAGGCAGAGAAAAGGCCCAAACAAAAAGCGATGCGATCCAAGTCCCTGTTCTTTTAGGTTTGGCTTATGGCTTAAGAATGGTCACACTTACCAATCTCTTGGATGATGTAATATTTTTAAAAATATATATATTAAAATTATCAAAAAAGTTGTTTTAAAATCATTTATCAATTTTTTAAAAATAAATTCAATCGTTTGTACCATAAGTAATTAACATAAACCTCAGCTTAGAGCTTTAGACAACCTGTTTCAAACGGCCATGAGATTTCATTTTGTTGGGCCTGAATGCCAGTTTATCCGCATAATTCCGGTCCATACATGAGATGGGCTGAGAATTTATTATATCCATCCAACGCCCAACTGGGCCCAAACTTTTAGGATTAAATGGGCTCTCGGGTTCCGGCTATTTGGGACGAAACTTTTTCTGCAGCCCAGACCAAAACGCGGCCCAATTCTTCTCGTTTTCTCCACCCGCCGCCAAAACCTAATCCTCCTCGACCCCTCGCCTCGGCCGCGCGGCCGATTCAAAATTCGCGAAATCCCCCGCGTCGCCCGTGAAACCACCGACGTTTATATAGCTCTATCTAGACTAATTTAAATATTTAGTTTCTCCTCGAAATAAGTACCGAGAGAGTTAGAGAGGAGAAATCCATGATATCAAAGAGGTGTGGATGAGAACTGATGAGGAAGAGGAAGAGAGGGGAAATCAGGTTCTTGGAGTTAGTTCAATTCAAACTTTCAAATGTGTATATCTTAGAATCCATGATATTTAGGTTTGAATTTTACATGAGTTATTCAGGTATATGTGACAAGCGATGACTTGTATGCAGGGTTCACGCTATCGAGCTTCGGTAATCGACCGTCTGACGACGAGCGGTACCGACATACCAACCGATTCCATTTAAAATTCAAATTTAAAATTTAAAATTAGAAAAATTAGAAAAAAAATTCCTAAAATAGTAAGTAAATTAATATGATTTATGGTTAAATTAGTTTTTAAAATTATTGAACTATCACAAAGTTATGAATCGAGCAAGATAAAAAATATATAAAATACAAAAATAATTTACTTTTCAATCTTCTTCACTCATTATTGTTTGATTCTTTGTATGCAAGACTCTTAGATTAATGTCATATGTTTGATCAAATAAAATTTCATACTTGATAAGTGTTGCCTATTGATTATTTGTTCTAAGTCTATTGATTCACAAGGACTCACTCTATTGAGTCACAAGACTTGTTCTGTTGATTCACATGCACATAGAATTATTTGCTCCTAATATGTTGATTCACATACACAAGACTTTGTTAATTCACATGCACGTAACATGTGTTGCTCTTGGTATATTAATTCACATGCACAAGACTTTGTTAATTCACATGCACGTAACATGTGTTGCTCTTGGTATGTTGATTCACATGTACACCACCTTGTTGATTCACATGCATGTAAGATGTGTTGCTCCTGGTACGTTGATTCACATGCACAAAACCTTGTTGATTCATATATACGTAAGATGTGTAGCTTCTGGTATATTGATTCATATGTACGTTCGCTCTAATACATACAAAGGTTCAAAATCGCTTAGGCCATAAGAAGCTGCACACGTTTGTGTATGTTAACTATAACATTCGTCTATGATTGAAACAAGTTGGAGGGTATACAAACCGTAAAGACGATGATCCAATTTAAAGACTTATGGACTTATCAATATATGATAATTATAACCCGATCAGATATTGGATAGATACAACTCGTTCAAATGCCCCATCAATTCTTGATGAGGAAGCAATAGATAGTGACACGTTTATGCCATCTCAACTTGTTGCTGATCAAGTAGATAGAGATGATCTCATGAGAACAACTGGTGCTAATCTCATCGACTTAGCTGGCCACACTGTTGGCAACACACACCTAGGAAAGAGTAAGTACTAGAAGAAGAAAAAACCGGCAGCCCTAAAGAAGGCAAAAGGGATAAGGCGATCCATATGAAAATCGGTGGATAGCAACGCATCAACATCAATAGACAATGAAAATAGTAGCTCTATCTATCAAGAATCTAATGATAGTAGCTCAATCTAAGCACAAACCATATGTAGGGGTGACTGTGGCGGTGCAGCACAAACAACTGCTGCCGCATCGCCTATACGAAGTCCAATCTATTTCACATGTCAATTCAATTCACAGTAGTTATATATCTTGTACAAATTTATTGTTGCAATGCTATTAAGTGACTAACATTTATTTTGTTGTAGGCGAGGCAAGTTATACACATGCCACTCAGGACACAGACCATAGTATGCCATTCGAAAAGAGGACAACAATAACTCCCTAAGATCGACAACAAATGTTTGATGCTC
>KE371285.1:779958-813049 GCA_000418225.1 Zizania latifolia
GACAGCGGTGCAGGTAGTTGGGGACGGCGACGACTCCGACGAGGCCCGGCTCTAGGGCCTGTGACAGAGCGGCGCCGATGCACCCACAGTCTCTAGGCACAGTCTTCTGTCCAGCCGCTAGTCACGGGAGGCTAGGAGGGTGGAGTTACGGGAAGGTTGGAGTGGTTGAAGAACTAGGGTTTTTTATCATCTCATATTGGGCTATATATATTGGATCTTTTTCTTACTGGACCGGATACCCATGGGACCTGTGGGTCAAGTAATGGATCTGAAACCGAACCCGACCTTATGCAGGGCCCGGACTCGATGAACCCGCGGGTGAAAAATTTGACCCGAATCCGGCTCCATAGGGGCAAGTCCCCGGCCCCATCATGTGTATTGCCACCCCTAGGGCTAATTGAGTTCTTCTACGAGCAGGCATGGGCACGTGCGCGTTGATGGTGAACAGGGCCATGGTGGGGCATGCTGGCGTCGGCGTTGGTGGGTGGCTTGACGACAACGACCTAAAAAGGACAGGCTAGTCCTCTTCTGCTGGATGCTTGCTGCTCTCCGCGCCGTCAACTTCTGTTAAAGTATATGGTATGTGTGTATATGGTAGGTTTGAGTATATGGTAATAGAGATGATATTAGATAGAATTAGATTATATTTACTCATTCCTTATCTATAGATTACCTATCTTATCTTCGCTCATATACTCAAATATACCGGTCCCCGAGGCTCGATGCAATATATCAACAATCTATTATTCGCATCTCTTATTTCTCTACAATTTAACATGGTATCAGAGCGGACGATCTAGCCTCGTTCTCATCCTTCCGCTATCGTTCGCCCCCGAGAGCAGATCTCGATCCTTCCGAGGGTGGCCACCTTCGTCCAATTGACTATTGTTCTATGCCGCTAGCCCATGCTGTCATCTTTCTCCTATGCAAGGACAGCATGCTAGACCAGATCTAGTTTCCTTCCGTCATGGTCATCCGTGGACCCTCGCCGTTAGACCGAATCTAGTTTCCTGTGTCGACCAGAGGCTTGCGGCTCGCTAGGGCGCTCCCTTGCCCTGTCTACAGCACCGCTCATGCGCCTCTGCTGTCCACTGCCACGAATCTCCAACATCACCAAAGCCATGCCACCGCCCATCTGCCAGGCCCCTGATCGCAGCGTCGCCCAGCTGCTGTCACCCCCCCTCTTTCGGCGTTGTTGCCCGCTGGCCTAGCTCCACGTCTCCTCTCCTCACGCCAAGGTGGCCCGACGCATGGTAGATCTAGAAGCCGTCGATCGCTTCTCCGTGGTGCCCGCACCGTCGTCGTGCTCTCGCTGTCACGCAAGGAGAACGCGACTCCACGTGCCACTTCTCCATCGAATCCGCCATCGGTCCCGTCGCTAGCACCGTTGTCTCTGCGCCTGCCAGTCCCATCAGTCCACTGGACCCTAGCCGCTCGACGTGGCCACCCGCGTGCCGCCCTACGTGGCTGCCACGCGCTGCCCGGCATGCTGCCCTGTGCGTGGCCGCCCCATGCCACCTGGTGGCCGCTCCACGCGTCACCTCGCACCGTCCCTGCCATCGACAGAGGCTGCTCCTGCACTGCTGAAGGTTGCTCCCGTGTGAGGATGCTATTTTCCTTGGCCTATTTCTTTCCTACAGGTGCATGTGGCTATCAAGGAGGAGAGAGACGGGTGAGGTTTGGTGGCCTTTGACTTAGGTCAAAGGAAACTTGTGCAAGCTTCCTGCCCTCTTGCTGCTATTTTTTTCTAGTCATCAATTGGTCTGCATCGCCCATCGCCATCGTCGACTTCGCATATTACTGATTCCACTCTAAAGGTTCCGTGCACTTTTGGCTTGATCACCTGGTTGAGTGTCTGATCTCTCTAGAATGGATTTTTTCTACTATGCATATGACGCCATGAAGCTTTGGGCCACCACTGTGTCGCCTCCTTGGGCCACAGTGTTACTTCTCGTGGACTTCAACTGTTGCATCGATATGGAGCTATCATTGTGTCGCCTCCTCGAGCCGCAACATTATTGCTCTTATTGTTTTTACCGCCGCTTTGGTCATCGTCAGCCACTCAGGTTCTTCTTCACCTACTTCGAGCATCACCGCCACGTCTTCCTCCAGCTGCCACTATCGTCTCTCTAGGCTATTGGTCCAGCTACCTCTACCTCAACTTTATTCGTCTTCATCTACTACACCATGTCATCAGCGTCGTCGTGTCTTCCTCGACTATTTCTATCTTCTTCGATAACAACGAGATGCATTGACCCTTCTCCATCTACGTCGCTTTGCGTCATGATCATCTCGGAGGCCTTCTCTGCTGACCCCCTTTGATAATGGCACAAGGTTCATAATGGCCCATTTCCTTGCTCGCACGGTCTTGGCAACACCGTTGTGTGTGTTCATCTCGATTTGGTCTTGGGTTTGGCAAACCCATTGTGGTGTCTCGTCCTTGATGGCTTCGATATCATCGGCTCTTCAACGTTTTCTTCCTCAATGACTACCATGATTGCATCACCGTCTTCGTCTTATCTTGGTTCTCCGGCACCACTCCGCGTGCGCGACCACTTCACGACACCTCTCTATGTGTCTGCGGCTTCAGGCTACCTCATCATCGACACCCCGACTTCTTTGGCTACATCGACCATATCTACCTTACGTAGATAACTCGACCATAGCTTCTTCGGGTCTATCGCTTTTGGCTACCTCGACTACAACATAAAGGCTATCATTATTGAGCACTCTTGTCAGTATCTTCTTCAGTCTAAGTGTCCGCTTTGCTCACGTTTGGACGGCGGGGGGATGTTAGAGTATATGGTATATGTGTATATGGTAGGTTTGAGTATATGATAATAGGGATGATATTATGCATGATTATATTATATTTAGTTCTTACTTATCTGTAGATCACCTATCTTATCTCCGCTCATGTACTCCTATATATATCGAACCTCGAGGCTCAATGCAATACATCCACAATCCATTATTCGCATCTCTCCTCCCTCTACAATTCAACAACTTCTGCCGCATCTTGCTCTGCACGAGGTGGTACTAGGGGTGGCAATCGGGTCTGACGGGTACGGGTAGTGCATACCCATACCCTTACCCATTAACCCGATGGGTAAAAACCCATTCCCATATCCATTATCCGTGGGCGCCGTATACCCGCGGGTATACTCGTTTACTTGTGAGTGAGGAATGGAACCGATCAGTCATGGTGTCACGGCAGAGAGAAAGAAGCCGGCGCTAGGCAGCGTGTGGGGTGGCGCGCTGCTCGGCGAGGGCCGACTCAGGGCGGCGCCGATGCACGGGTCGGTGAGAGGTGGCGTCGGTGCGCAGGTCAGCGAGGGGCAGCGGGGGCGGCGCGCAGGTCGGTGAGGGCCGACACGGGGGCATTGAGCGATGCGCGGGGCGCATAGAGGAGCGACGCACGGGGCGCACAGAGGGGAGCAATGGACTGGCGACTGATTGACTGAGGCTAGGGCCTGGGAGAATGGGAGTGGAAGGGGAGGAAAGAGAAGAAAGAAGAGGCTAGTGGGTAGTGGCGGCTAGGAGGGGAGGGGAAAAAGGAGGAGTTAGGGTTTTGAGTTGTTTTTATACCTAGGATAATTGGGTAAACGGGTGAAGCGGGTATGAGTAGTCAATACCTATACCCGTACCTGTTTACACGCCTGGTATGAAATGGGGAACAAACTCGACCCTAATAGGGTTTTTACCCGCGGGTAAACGTGTAAATGGGCATGATTGCCATCCCTAGGTGGTACAGCTTCGGCGTATATGCCGCTCAAGTCGCTGTAGGAGATGTTTCTTGAGTAGAAATGAAAATGGAGATATCAAGTAGATAAACTCAAATCATCTATCCTTTATAGATTTGCTCTATGTGTATATATATACATACATATACATAAGTTTAGATTATTAAGTTTAAAATGACTTATAAATAAGCTAAAGCCATATAAAAAGAGCCGTCTATAACCCAACATCGCCAAAAGAGGCATCAGAGCGCATCTTTGATGTACGCATCCAGACATTCCTGTGTGGGTGGAAGTCCGTTTAAAACTGGGTTGAGCAATGCATGCGTTTTGTTTAAACTGAGTTGAATTCCTTGATATTTGCCGGTATGGGGGCGTGGTCCCGATCTTCACAGCATAGGATCACGAACTGATAACTAGCCTCAAAGAGACCAAGATAAGTAGGTGCAAGCCGCTACGTCGATGACCAGACTTTCACTGATCAAGGCAAGCTACACACCTGAATAGTTGAACATGTTGAATCCTAATTTTCTAAAATTATTTTCGCTTTCGCTTAATGCATACCTGTTAGGAATATAACATGTTACTATTTTATTTAGTTATGCCTACTGTTCACTATTACAGCCTCGTTCAATTGCACCATACCCTTGACAACCTAGGCAACTTTCTGTTTCAGCTCGTACCATAATGAGGGTTGAGTTGGGCGATATAGGATGAACTGCTTAGCCATGCTTAGCTCAACTAGTCATTTTAAAGGGGTTAATTGTTCATCTCTTTAATGGTAAATATTGTATCAATCATGTTGGTTAATTTGTACCCTACGGTAGGGTTTCTACCGTTAGGGGTTTGGATTAAAACTTGACCAATTAAAATACTGAAAAGGGATGGTCATGGGTGTATGCTAGTGTTTTGGATGTAGCACCCATGGCGATTAAGGACCGGTCCGTGACTACTGTTGCAATGCACATCCGTACTACCACAAGTCTAATGGGTAAGGCCTGGCTTGGAGTATTACTTGTACCTGCATACGGCACCATTGGTATGAAGGGTGGCGGTTCGTGGTGGGTCGCACCCCCAGGCCTGGTGTCACTTGGCGCAAGAGGGGGCTTACTCGACTAGGGTTGACCCTACGGGAAGCGAAACCTTAGCGGGTGTTTGTATGTTGGTACGGTATACAAAAGGCCTTAGCATGGGCTTGGGTCGGAGTACTATGGTGGTATCCCGGCGTTAACCGAGACTGTGCCTTGTGGGTAAAGAAGTACACCTCTGATCAGAGTTAAACCTATTCGAATAGCCGTGCCCGCGGTCATGGGCGGGCAAAGTGATGTTTTCACGGTTAGAATCACATTCCACATTAATTCTGGAATAATGATTGGGTTGGGATCTAAGGATCCTGCAGGTGGTGGTGACCTGTCAGTGTCGGTGCACTGCTTTAATTGAGACTTGCTCATAGTGTAGTCTTAATTACTTATAGCTGGTTTACAATTGTTTTTATTTAACTACAAATCAGCTTTACGCAAATGAACCCTATTATGCCGTCTTTGTTATACCTTTGCATTATTTGCATTCCTCGTGTGGCTTGTTGAGTACCAATGTACTCAGCCCATCATTACAAATCTCTCCAGAAGTTGAAGGGGCCTACTCTGAGGAAGACGAAGAGGAGGCGTGAGGCTTGGCCGCACTCGAGCGCTTGTGGAAATAGGCCGTTATCCGATGTTTAATGTTTTGTTAGGTTAAACTCTATTCGGGCCATTTAGGCCATGTAAGCGACTATGTGTAATGTGTTTTAATTTATGTGGAACTCTGTTGTATCTACTTGTTATTGTGTACCCTGCCATTTCTTGGGACAGGGACTTAATGCACAGAGAGTTTGGGAAGGTATTATTTCTAGGCTTAACAAGTTGGTATCAGAGCCACCTCGACTGTAGGACAAGCCCCATGGTTAAGCCCTTAGGATATTCGTCTAAGGACTATTTTAAAAAAATGCTTCTAAAATGTGTTATTTCATGGTTGTGTTTACTTTCCCCGTTGTAAAAAAAAGGTTGATGACTTTGTCTTTTTAAAAAAACATGTGTAGATGGTGCTCATGACCTCGAGATACTTACGGGATGGAGGCTTTATGGAGGAGCTTCGGGCAATGATAAGGAAGATCGGCTACACTTCTCAGCCAAAGTTTGAGGGAACTGAGTTCCTGAAGGAGGGAGAGCACCATTGGAGAGTGGCAGTGATGATTCCAGGAGGCCGGACCGACCTTCCCACTATGGAGTACAAGGGGGTCGTTCTGACTTTCGTGTCGCAGTGCAGGAGGCATCGTTCCAGGCGCTATTGGACCTCCACCACACCCACGACGAGATGCTCAGGAACACGGTGTTCCATTACCACCCTTCTCGACTAGAGAGGGAGCCCTTCAGCACCTTCCATGACACCGAGCATGAGGAGGACATCACCATCATCCACATGGCACGAATGATGGAATCTATGGATGACATCTACACTCTCCGGGAGCGCGAGAGTAGGAGGGAGGCTGAGGCCCAGGCAGAGCAGATCCGACGCCTGGAGAAGGAGGTCCAGGATGGTAAGAAGGTGTTAGCGCAGCAGCGGAGGATCCTCTACCTTCAGTCCTAGATTCAGCCCAGGAGGAAGACCTAGGTCATCGCGCGCAAGACCGTGCCTCTTCCGCAGGAGCAGCAGGGATTTATCCTGGAGGTCCACGAGGAGACGGGCGAGTGCGTGGCTGTCGCACCTGCTCCTGTTCTGGCGCCAGCACCACTGAGGGACCAGCCTATGGGTGATGACAGCGAGGAGCCCATGGAGGAGGAGTTCTTCAATGAGTCCGACACCAAAGAGCCTCTTCTGGACTACACCCCCATGCCATAGATCAGACCATCCTAGTGTCCTACCCGTCTGTCATTTAGATGCTTTCATTAGATTGTCATAGCGGTGAAGTTTGTACCAACTTGTTTTATGGTACCACTTCACTTAGATTTGCTTGATGTTGTTTAGCATTTGCAGTTCAAACTATGTTATTTGGATGTTTTAGAACGTCATTTGTTTGATGTATGGATGTTTGCTTAATCAAAGTGTTTGTTCATATCACTAAATCTATGAAATGGGTTATTGTAATAGAACGATTGCATCGACCATTATAAACCCCCCTTCTTTCAGCAAGATGGTGTACACGCGCAACGGGTGCTACATCAACAACAACAGCAACACCGAACAGGACAACGCCATGGACAGTACCGGGGGAGCCCTTCCTAACCAAGACTTGCCACCACCACCACCACCAGCTGCCGACCCAACATTGGCTCAAGTGGTGAACAATCAGAACCAGTTGATTACCGCTCTGCTTCAACAACTCCAAAACCAGAATAACCATGCACCCCAAGCAGCTGTTCCTGTCCACCAAGCAGGCCCTTAGCAATCTAAGCTCTCAGAGTTCCTCAGGGTTCGGCCACTTATTTTCTCAAGTACCACCAACCCGATGGAGGCCAATGTTTGGTTGAGAGATATGGAGAAGAAGTTAGACCTTGTGCAATGCTCAGACCAAGAGAGGGTGGTTTTTGCTGCCCATCAACTCCAAGGTCCCGCCGCAGAATGGTGGGACAATTTCTGTGAAGCCAGGCTGCTAGGCCATGTTACCACATGGGCTGAATTTACTAGGGCATTTCGGAGGGCCATGTGTCGTCAGGTGTGGTGGCACTAAAGAAGAGGGAGTTCCGCTCGCTGAAGCAAGGGAACCGCACCGTGATGGAGTACCTTCATAAGTTCAACCGCTTGGCACGTTACGCACCGAAGGATGTGCGTAGTGATGAAGATAAGCAGGAGAAATTCCTAGAGGGACTAGATGATGAGCTAGCAGTCAAGCTCATTTCTAGTGATTATGCTGATTTCTAGAAGTTGGTGGACAAGACCATTCGTCAGGAGGATAAGCAGAACAAGATTGACCATAGGAGAAAGAGGTTAGCTACCTTCCATGCTCCTCAGGGACACCCCTAGAGGCCGCGTGTCGTGCCGCCTCCTCACGTGGGGTCTTCTTCCATGACCCCTCATGTCTTGAAGCCATACAACAACCCTCCAAACCGCTACCCCAACAATGGAGGCAACACCAACGTCGCTCCTCGACCGACAGCAGCACCTGTTTAGAATATGCCGCTCACTAAAGATGGTAAACTCGTGGTGTGCTTCAACTGTAGGGAGCCTGGACACTTCTCCAACAAGTGTCCCAAGCCAAAGCGCCCGCAAGGACAGCGGGTGGACGTCCCCAACATCGGAGCTAACAATGTGGTCAAGGCCCATGTGAACCATGTCTCTGCATAAGAAGCTCTCAATGCTCTCGAAGTGGTTTTGGGTACGTTCCTAGTTAACTCAATTCCTGCAATTACTCTATTTGATTCAGGGGCAACACATTCTTTCATATCAAGGCTTTTTGTGAGAACACATGGGTTGAGGGTAGAACTTTTAAGCTACCCTATGATGGTAAACACCCCAGGAAACCAGATGTCTACCAAGTAGTTTTGTCCATCAGTAGAAATAATCATCCAAGGGGTTTCTTTCCTAGCCAATCTAGTATTAATAGAATCCCATGACCTAGATGTGATATTGGGAATGGATTGGTTGGTTGCCTATAGAGGAATGATAGATTGCGCTAAGAGGACCATTCTCCTCGTTGGAGGTGAAGGACAAAAGGTAGAATTCCAATGTTCAGAAGCTCCACCAAAAGCCATCACCCTAACCCAAGCCAGTTTGGAAACCATTCCGGTGGTAAGAGACTACCCAGATGTTTTTCCAGAGGATCTACCCGGTATGCCCCCAAAGAGGGAAATAGAATTCAGGATTGATTTGGCCCTTGGTACAGCACCCATCTCAAAGCGACCATATCGGATGGCCACTAATGAGCTAGCAGAGGTCAAGAAGCAAGTGTAAGATTTGTTATCCAAGGGATATATCCGACCGAGTACATCCCCGTGGGGAGCACCTGTCATATTTGTGGAAAAAAAGAATAAGACAAAGAGAATGTGCGTTGATTATCGCGCACTAAATGATGTTACCATTAAGAACAAGTATCCCCTTTCACGGATTGATGATCTATTTGATCAACTCAAAGGAGCCACAGTGTTCTCCAAGATTGACCTTAGGTCAGGTTACCATCAATTGAGAATCCGAGAGGAAGACATTCCTAAGACTGCTTTTACTACTAGATATGGGTTATTCGAGTGCACGGTCATGTCATTTGGACTCACTAATGCCCCGGCCTTCTTTATGAACCTCATGAATAAGGTGTTTATGGACTATCTAGATAAATTCATGGTAGTATTCATTGATGACATCCTTATCTACTCTAGGACCCGGAAGGAGCATGAACAACATTTACACCTGGTACTAGGGAAGCTTAGAGAACACCAGCTCTATGCAAAATATAGCAAGTGTGACTTTTGGTTAACTCAAGTATGATTTCTTGGACATGTCATCACAACCAAAGGTGTAGTAGTGGATCCTAGCAATGTGGAGGCAGTCACGGAATGGCAGCAGCCAGAGTCTGTCACTCAGGTCCGTAGTTTTCTCAGACTAGCGGGCTATTACCGTCGATTCATAGAGAACTTCTCTAGGATTGCCAAGCCAATGACCGAGTTGTTGAAAAAGGAAGTGAAGTTCAAGTGGACCCCTGCTTGTGAGAAAAGTTTTCAAGAGCTCAAGACAAGGCTAGTATCGGCCCCTGTGTTGACCCTCCTAGATAACCAAAAAGACTTTTAGGTTTTCTATGACGTATCCCGACAAGGACTTGGTTGTGTTCTAATGCAAGAAGGTAGAGTGGTGGCATATACCTCTCGTCAACTTAGACCTCATGAGGGCAACTACCCCACTCATGACTTGGAATTAGCTGCTGTGGCTCATGCTCTAAAAATTTGGCGACATTACCTCATTGGTAACAGTTGCGAAGTTTATATAGATCACAAGAGCTTGAAGTATATATTCACTCAACCAGATCTGAACCTTCGGCAAAGGGGATGGTTGGAGTTAATTAAAGATTATGACATCGGGATCCACTGTCAACCAGGCAAGGCCAATGTGGTGGCAGATGTTTTGAGTCACAAAAGCTATTGCAATGCCATACTTGAAGGGCAAAGCCAACCGGAGTTAATAGCAGAATTGGAATGCTTGAACATTGGAATAGTGCCAAAAGGTTACCTGACAGCTTTGGAGGCTCAACCAACCCTAACGGAATAGATTAGGGAAGCCCAAAAGGATGATTCCAACATAAAGGAGATTCAAAAGAATATGAGAAGAGGAAAAGCTCCAGGGTTTTCGGAGGATGAACGGGGTACTGTGTAGTTTGGGGAACATATTTGTGTTCCTGATAAATCTGAATTGAAGAACCTTATACTACAAGAAGCCCATGAGTCACCATACTCCATCCATCCAGGAAGTACAAAAATGTACCAAGACCTTAAGGAAAAATATTGGTGGGTCAGTATGAAAAGGGAGATAGCAGAATATGTAGCCCTTTGTGATGTTTGCCAACGGGTCAAGACAGAACACCAATGATCCGCGGGGTTGCTTCAACCATTGAAGGTTCCTGAATGGAAGTGGGAAGAAGTTGGGATGGACTTCATCACTGGTTTACCCCGAACCCAAGGCGGATATGACTCTATCTAGGTCGTGATTGATCGCCTAACCAAAGTATCACACTTCATTGCCGTCAAGACCACCTATGGCGGGGGAAAGCTAGCTGAGTTGTATATGGCTAGGATAGTGTGCTTACATGGGGTACCGAAAAAGATAGTATCAGATAGAGGGAGTCAATTCACCTCTAAATTTTGGCAAAAGCTTTAGGAAGAACTAGGTACCCGGTTGAACTTCAGGACTGCATATGATCCAGATGGATGGACAAACTGAAAGAGTAAACCAGATCCTTGAGGACATGTTGTGGGCATGTGCTATAGACTTTGGAGCCAGCTGGGACAAGTGCCTGCCGTACGCGGATTTCTCGTACAATAATAGTTACCAAGCTAGCCTCTAAATGGCCTCTTTTGAAGCGCTATATGGGCGAAAGTGTCAAACCCCACTCATGTGGGAACAGACCGGGGAGCGCCAAGTGTTCAGTACCGATATTGTAAGAGAAGCTGAAGAAAAGGTCAGAATCATACAAGAGAGGTTAAAAACCGCTCAATCCAGACAAAAGAGCTATGCAGATAATCACAGAAGGGACTTAACTTTTGAAGAGGGAGATTATGTTTACCTTAGAGTTACTTCACTCCGAGGGGTACACCGATTCTAGACCAAAGAGAAGTTGGCACCAAGATATGTGGGGCCCTACAAGATCAGAGGCAGACGGGGAGAGGTTGCTTACCAGCTAGAGTTGCCATCGTCAATGGTAGGGATTTATGATGTTTTCCACGTCTCTCAGTTGAAGAAATGTTTAAGGATACTAACAGAGCAGGCAGACTTAGAGCAAATTGAGGTGCAAGAGGATCTGACTTATGTCGAGAAGCCAATTCGCATCCTTGACACCATTGAGTGGAGGACTCGAAGAAGGGTGATCTGATTCTACAAGGTCCAATGGAGTAACCACTCAGAAGCAGAAGCCACTTGGGAGCGTGAAGAGGAGCTGAAGGCCGCGCACCCGCATCTCTTTGCCAGTTCTTCCGAATCTCGAGGACGAGATTCCTTCTAAGGGGGTAAGTTTGTAACGCCCGCGTATAAAAAAAAGAGAAAAAGAAAATAAAAATAAAAATAAAAATAAAAACAGGAGAAATAAAATTTTGGATTTTCATAAAATAGTTCAAAATGGGAAGAAGATTTTTTTTCAAAAAGAAATATATTTTTCCTTTTTCTGGCTTTCTTTTTCTCTCTTTAAATTCTCTCTCTCTTACACGTGGGACCCACCTGCCATCTCTATCCTCCCACCTTTCTCTCCTTCCTCTCTTTCTTTCCTCTCTCTCCCACACCACAGCGCACGCACGCTGGCCCTTCCGCAACCACCACCCCATGCCACGCCGAGGCCTCTCCCACGTCACCAGAACCGTCCCTCCCTCCCCCGGATGGATTTAGCTGGCCGTTCCCCATCTCTTCGTTCCGTTTCCCACACACATTCTCACCATTTTCCTCCCCCGAGCTTCCCTTCTCGTCGGAGCTTCGCCGTTCATCTCCGTGCCCTCGGGGAGAACCTCTTCCTTCTTCCTTCTCCCTCCCCTTTTTTGGTGTTTGTTGTTCCACCGCTCGTCGCCGTCGTCATCGCCACGTGCTGTCGCGTCACGCCGGGCTGCTGCCTTGCTAGCCGTGCCACGCACTGGCCACGTGCCATGCTTAGCTCAACTAGTCATTTTAAAGGGGTTAATTGTTCATCTCTTTAACGGTAAATATTGTATCAATCATGTTGGTTAATTTGTACCCTGCTAGTGTCGGTGCACTGCTTTAATTGAAACTTGCTTATAGTGTAGTCTTAATTACTTATAGCTGTTTTACAATTGTTTTTTATTTAACTGCAAATCAGCTTTACGCAAATGAACCCTATTATGCCGTCTTTTTTATACCTTTGTATTATTTGCATTCCTCGTGTGGCTTGTTGAGTACCAATGTACTCAGCCCATTATTACAAATCTCTCCAGAAGTTGAAGGGACCTACTCCGAGGAAGACGAAGAGGAGGCGTGAGGCTTGGCCGCACTCGAGCGCTTGTGGGAATAGGCCGTTATTCGCTGTTTAATGTTTTGTTAGGTTAAACTCTATTCAGGCCATTTAGGCCATGTAAGCGACTATGTACAATGTGTTTTAATTCACGTGAAATTCTGTTATATCCACTTGTTATTGTGTACCCTGCCATTTCTTGGGACAGGGACTTAATGCACAGAGAGTTCGGGAAGATATTATAACTGGGCTTGACAGAAACCTTGAAGGGAGTAGGAGCACTAATTGGGAGACGTCGAATATCCGCTTCTGTAATCTTACAAGGAAATCACAAGAAAGGGATAGAGATTTCACTCTCAATTTGTTTGCACAGTGCTAAATAAGGGGTTCTGTTTTTTTCATTATCAAAAGTCTTCCTCTTGCAAGGACAATGAGAAGTATTTATACTAAGAACAACCCTCCTAGCTGGGTATCAAAAGACTTTTAAGATTCTTGGGAGTTGGTAGCTCAAAGGTCTCCAGGAAGAATTCCCGAACAGCCTCACGCACTCTTTTCAGTTTCTGTACAGTCTTCACTAAAACAACCATAACTTTTTATTAAGAAGTCTAAAGATGATCCGTTTATTGGAGGTGAAAGTAGACTTAATTATTTTTCCAACTATATGCATTATGGCTATTGAATTATGACAGGTTGGGTCGCCCATCTCTTAGAAGTTGAAAGATTTGTTAGCAGACAATTGGGTGAAAAATCATGGATGAAAATTAACAGACGATCAAACCTTTACATACGGTGTAAAGTAACACCGTGGAGAAAAGTAACAGATAATCGAATCATTACATACGATGTAAAGTAACACCGTGGTAAAAAGTCACAGTCTACCGGACCAGCATATAAAGTAACACCTTAGAAGAAAAAGTAACTGTCGACCGGGCCATTTTTTGAGCTCACGATCAGTGAGTTGTTGTATTTCAAATCTAACAAGACTCCTCTTTACCAATAAACCTAAGCAAGAGTAAAGTACAAGATTTAGGCAGTATAAAATTCTCATTAATATTAAACTATGTATCAGCTAAGAACAAGTTCACCTCTTGTTCTAGTATCTTTGGTTGACTCCGCGTAATTGGTCCTTGAAATGGTGTAAACAGTTCTTGCTCCCTCTTAGCTTGTTATTGTGTGTTTATAAGCTCTTCTATTAACAGTTCACTGGGTTGATCCGTATCATCCTCTTCCTCTTGAAAAGGAGTCGTCCTCAACTCTGCATCATCAAAACCATGGAATGGAGTAAGATCAGCAACATTGAAGGATTTACTTACACCATATTCTGTTGGAAAATCAATCTTATATGTGTTGTCATTGATCTTTGCTAGCACTTTGAATGGTCCATCTCCTCGGGGCATCAACTTTGACTTGCGCTTATCAGGAAATCTTTTTTTGTGCAATTGGATCCAAACAAGATCTCTGGGTTCAAACATAACCTTCTTCCTATGTTTTTTTATCTTCTTGGCTTTGTGCTGAGCTTTCATCTCTATTTCTTATCTTGTTTTTTCATGTATTTTCTTCACGTATGCAGCACGTTTGGAGGCGTCCATGTTAATCCTTTCCTGCAAAGGAAGAGACAACACATCTATTGGTGCAATAGGTTTAAATCCATAAACAATTTCAAAGGGACACATATTAGTGGTAGAATGTACTGCCCTATTGTAAACAAACTCTACATGTGGCAAATAATCTTCCCACTCCTTCAAGTTCTTCTTGATTATTATTCTTAATAGTATTGATAGAGTATGATTGACAACTTCAATTTATCCATCTGTTTGTGGGTGATAAGTAGTAGAAAATAGTAACTTTATACCATGCTTTGCCCACAATATCTTCCAAAAATAACTCATCATTCCACCTGCATGTGCTTCCTATAATAACAAGAGTCTAACCAAATATTTTCCCAGCCTTTTGTTGCTTTATATTTCTTATATGATTCTAAAAATTCATGATCCTCATGATACAATTCTTTCATACTTTTAAGTCCCAAAACATTTACTTCAAGTTAATTCAATAAAGATGTTTATGGGGTAAAGCGTCAACAAGAATATTTTTTTTACCTTTCTTGTGCTTCACAACATATTGAAATGTTTCTATGAACTCCACCCACTTGGTATGTCTTCGGTTCAGCTTGGATTGATATTTCAAATACTTCAAAGCTTTATGGTCAGAATAGATAACAAATTCTTTTGGCCATAAATAATGTTGCCAGGTTTTAAGAACTCTCACCAAAGCATACAATTTATCATTTCTAAGCACATAAAAAACTTGTCTAATATGATCAACATGTTCTTTTAAGGACTTACTATAAATTAGGATGTCATCGAAGTAAACAACAACAAATCTACCAATGAATATTCTTAAAACATGGTTCATCAATCTTATAAATATACTAAGAGCATTAGTCAAACCAAAAAGCATAGCTAACCATTCATATAGAGCCCAAACTTTGTTTTAAAAGTAGTTTTCCATTCATCTCCAAGTTTTATTCTAATTTGATGGTATCCATTTCTTAAATCAATCTTAAAAAATATCATAGAACCACTTAACTCATCAAGCATATCATCTAATCTAGGAATAGTATGACGATATCTCATAGTAAAATTGTTAATAGCTCTATAATCAACACACATTCTCCAAGAACCATCTTTCTTTGGAACCAAAATCACAGGAATAGCACAAGGACTTAAGCTTTCACGTACATACCCTTTGTCTAGAAGTTCTTGTACTTGTCTTTGTATCTCCTTAGTTTCTTTGGGGTTGGTGTGGTATGGTGCTCTATTGGGTAGTGCAGCACCCGAGATGAGATCAATTTGGTGTTCTATGCCACGCAATGGAGGAAGTCTAGCAGGGTTTCATTTGGAAAAACATCTTCACATTCATACAAAAGTTGAGAAACAACACTAGAAAGAGATGTCATGTCATTAATCGAAAACAATGCCTCCTTATACAAGAGTACAATGAGCACTTGAGTTGGGTTATTCCTCACATCTCTTATTTTTGATTTTGTGGCTAACATAATCAAGTCCTCACCCTCTCTCTTTTTATCTCTCATGTTTGGCTTGTGGCTCTCACTCTCCGAATTGTGGATGTCTCTCATTCTATTTTTCTCTATTTCTTTTTTACTTTCTATCCTAATTTTAGAACTCTTTTGCATATGTTTAGCCATTATTTGTTAAGATGTCATTGGCTTAAGCACAAAATTCCGCCCTTTCCACTTGATAGTGAATTGATTTGTTCGACCACAATGTAGCGAGGATCGATGAAATTGACATGGCCTTCCTAGCAGCAGGTGACACACTGTCATGGGCGCAACATCACACTCAACCATGTCTTCATATTCACCAATCTTGAAATGAACTTTTACTCGATGTTCAATCTTAATATCTTCACTATTATTCAGCCATTGAACATGATACGGATGTGGATGTCGCAACAATTTCAGACCAAGTTTATCATACATCTCCTTGCTTGCAAGATTATGACAACTACCTCCATTAATAATTACCTTACAAACCTTGCCTTCCACCTTGGCTCGGGTCTAAAAAAGATTATGCCTTTATCCATTTTCAATTTCTTTAAGTTGTACACTCAAAACTTGAGTCACCACAATAGCAGCACCGTGTTCAAATTCACAAGTTGTGTCCTCCTCTTCTTTGGTGTCATCTTGATTTGATCTGCCATCAAGAACTTGCTCTTTCTCCTCACTACAGATGTATACTCTCCTTGTTTAGTTATAATAATGGTACGATTGTTTGGACATTCTTTGATGACATGCCCACGGCCTCCACACTTGAAACATAGGATGTCTCTACTTCTAGAGGTAGAACCAATAGAAGGTGTTGATGAAGCTACATGTTTACTCTTTTCACTTGAATTGGCAGCCTCTTTACCACTAGAAACTTTGGAGGCATTCGAGCGTAAACCTCCGCTTGAGTTTACACTTGTACCTCGGGTAAAATTTGCTCTTGGCGTAAACTTGTTACTGCTAGATATAACCTGTGTACCAAAAGAGCTTGTCTTCTTTAGCTTAGCATCTTGCTGTAATTAACGTTCAGTTTTGCTTGCTTGATGCACTAACTGAATAAGATTATGATATGGCTAAAATTCCACAATTCTTTGGATATCCCTGTGCAAATCAGATATAAATCTTATAATAGATTGCTCTTCATCTTCATAAATATTAGCTCGAATCATAGCTTTCTTCATCTTCTTATAATATTCTTCAACAGACCAATTTCGTTGCATCAAATTCTATAATCTATCAAATAGATCACGCCGATAGTGCTTTGGAATAAATCTAGCTCTCATTTCTCGTTTCATTTCAGCCCATGTAGCAATTTCAGCTTGGCTAGCATCTTCTCGGTTATTCATCAATTGCTCCCACCATATTAGAGCATAATCATCAAATTTAAGAGAAGCTATTGCCAATTTCTTTTCTTCAGAATAATTATAGATGCGAAAAATCTTGTTAACTTTCAATTTTCATATAAGATAAGCTTCAGGATCCGATCCACCATCAAACTTGGGCATGGTGAATTTCAGTTTACCAAGTCTCTCTTCTTCATTGGTTCTTTGGTTATAATTATGACCAAAACGATATGGTACATAATCATTATCATCTCCTTCATCATCAGAATCAGCATGGTCATCATTTTTTGGACCACGACCTCTTCCTCTTAATTGAGCAGCACCTCTTCTTTCATTCTCACGACCAAGGCCAAGTGGCCTCAAGGCATGAGCAGCAGCACGATTTCTTCTCTCTTGAGCTTCATGTGCATCTTGATTAGCAATTTCTACATCTATTTCATCAGCATGCACACTTGCATTCTCGTCAATAGAATGAAGATCTTGAAGACGTGTCATAATATTTTGAATGCTTGATTCTATATTCTGTCTTAACTTATTGAATTGAGCCATAGTAATACAATCTTCAGGTTGAGGAGGTTCCATTTTTTCTACACCGTTTGTGTAACAAAAAAAAGGTGTATATGATAGAACAATATGTGGAATATCACACAACCTCATATTCTCTTACCAACCAAAACTCTTATGTTTTCCTTATAGATTACAAGTTAATATGTGTGCTGGTAAAAATGTGATGGTTAAGCGAACACAAGACAAGGATGACATAAACAGTGGCTTTTTTATGTAGCTTGGTGAGGAAAAATGTATGAAATACAATTTGAATTCTAGTTGTTGTAAAGGTAAGTAATAATTCAAACTAGATGTTCAATGCTTAGTGCTGATCTCAAGATATGGATGGTGTAAATAGAGAATTTTAGAGATCCAATAACTAAATCCTACACTAACAATAGATTAGCTAGCATATAAAAATCTGCACAATTAATAGAGTACAAACATAGAGTAATTGGCATAAACGTTTCAGCAACTTTGCACAATATTTTTCTCTTCTTTCGTTTTTTGATCTTTTTTGTCTCTTGTTCTGACTCCTTTTTTATATTTTTTAACAAAGATATAACACTTGCACGAACAATAGGTAGAACAAAAATAAATAGTAAGGATATGATACGATTTTTTTGTGTGGCGATTTTTAGGGACAACGAGATAACAAGATGATAGGCAACAAGAATATAGATAGGGAATTCGATCAGCAACTAAATAAAGACTCTAATGGATAGAAACTTACCCAAACTCACTAAAATAACAGATACAACATATGAGGCCATGGAAATATTTTTATAAGGCTTTTTCTAGATAGGATGAAAATAAATATTTGTAGCTAAGGGTAAAGGATCCTACCGTGGCAACGAAAGTTATGATACCAGATAGTATGGGGCATGGTCCCGATCTTCACAGCGTAGGATCACGAACTGATAACTAGCCTCAAAGAGACCAAGATAACTAGCTACAAGCAACCAAGATAATAGTGCAACCTATCGATCGTACTCGAAGCTAGCCACCGTCTCGATTACGACAGCCTGAATCAAGGGTTCGCCCAACCACACTCTAAGTTACCAACCAACACAGCCTACAATCAATCAAGGAAACCTTGAAAGGAGTAGGAGCACCAATTGAGAGACGTCAAACGTTCGCTTCTGTAATCCCATAAAGAAATCACAAGAGCAAAGGGGTAGAGATTTCACTCTCAATTTATTAGCACACTGCTAAACAAGGGGTTCTGTTTTTTTCAATATCAAAAGTCTTCCTCTTTCAAGGACAATGAGGAGTATTTATACTAGGAACAACCCTCCTAGTTGGGTATCAAAAGACTTCTAAGATTCTTGGGGAGTTGGCAGCTCAAAGGTCTCTAGGAAGAATTCCCGAACAGCCTCGCGCAACCTTTTCAGTTTCTGTGCAGACTTCACTAAAATAGCCATAACTTTGTATTGAGAAGTCTAAAAGATGATCCGTTTATTAGAGGTGAAAGTAGACTTGATTATCTTTTCATCCATATGCATTATGGCTATTGAATTATGACAGGTTGGATCGCCCATCTCTCGGAAGTTGGAAGATTTGTCAGCAGACAACTAGGTGAAAAATCATGGACGAAAAGTAACAGACGACCAGACCATTACATACGGTGTAAAATAACACCATGAAGAAAAGTAACAGATGACCGGAGCATTACATATGATGTAAAGTAACACTGTGGTAAAAAGTAACAGACGACCAGACCAGCATATAAAGTAACACCGTGGAAGAAAAAGTAATAGCCGACCGGACAATTTTCTTGAGCTCGCGACCAGTGAGTTGTTGTATTTGAAATCCAACAAGACTCATCTTTACCAATAAACATAAGCAAGAGTAAAATACAAGATTTATGCAGTATAAAATTCTTATTAATATTAAAATATGTATCAGCTAAGAATAAGTTCATCTCTTGTTCTAGTATCTTTGCTTGACTCCACGTAATTGGTCTTTGAAATGATGTAAACAGTTCTTGCTCATTCTTAGCTTGTTCTTATGTGTTTATAATCTCTTCTATTAATGGTTCACTGAGTTGATCCGTATCATTTGTGGCACGAATTTGGGGTTTGTGCACAGGTTCTTCCTACCTAAAAGGTGATACTAAGACTGTCTTGTTTGAAAGCTAGAACTAGGAATCTATATCACTTTTTTTTCTTCCAAGACCTACATTATATTTTTCCGGTGAACAGGATATATTTTTATACTGTTTTGTCTGGTCAAAAAATGTATGACGTTGTGACTGAAATCTCATCAAATTTGTGAAGCTTTGACCACTCATGAGTTTTGAAATACTTAAGTAGAAAGCATAAAAATGGTGTGGGTACATTTGCGTTGAAAAGTAGTTTTATGATCTCATATCTTTTCTTAATTTTGTAAACTTGTTCTAATATTTTTTTAAGAAGAAAGCGAGAGAGTCGCTTACTTTCATTAAAAAGAAAGGCCTAGGCCAAAGTAGTTCATACATAAATGGGGCAAGAAATAAGAAACAGGGGAGAAAGGAGAAAAACAAGATTAGACGGCTAGATTTTGTCTAGAACTTCGAAATCAGATACAATTATATCCACTATCGAGAGAAAAGGCTGAATGGAGTCTTGAAAAATTCTTTTATTTTTTCCTTCCAAATGTTCCACCATATGGTAATTAGTAATCCGTTAAAAAACTTGTGAGATTCTTTTGGAATGCAGCTGGACGCCATGTGCCACCATATTTCGGTTGAGTTCTGTGAAGTCAGTGGTGGGACATTGTAGAAACTGAAACGTTGCGAGGCGTTGAGCCAAACTTGTTGCGTGAAACAGTAATGGCGGGCAAGGTGGTCGGCGGACTCTAGGCTAGATCGGCAGAGGCAGCAGATGGTGGAGCATGGCCACCCTCGCCTGAGCAAATTGTCGACTGTGAGGATCTTATTCTTAAGCATTGTCCACAAAAAGAATTTGCATTGTGGCTGAGCTAGTGCTTTCCATAGCATATATGTGTTTGTTGGCCGAACATAAGTTGCAAATTGGATTTTATAGGCTGAATTAGCAGAGTAGCAGCCATGAGATGTCCGGCCGGTGGGGATCAAGATTTGCACCCTAAGCTAATCTTGCCAGATGAATGAATTGAGTGAACTGTCTCGGCGAGGAAAGCTCTTTGATCCAATGCATCCTGTTGTTATCAGTTGCATTCTTACATTTGTTGATTTGGAAGAGATCAGGTACCAACTGGATTAGTGGAGCGTTGCTAATCCATTTGTCCATCTAAAAATTTGCTTTTGCACCATTTCCAAGTGAGATGGTTGATGAAGCACGGAACAACACAAGATCCTAGGTGTTGCAAGGAGAGGGAAGGTACACCCAAGGCCTGTTGTCATCTGACCAACATAGCCACAACCATCTCAACCAAAGAGCACGTCCCATTATTTCAAGATCCAACAGCCCCAAGCCACCGAGGCATTTTGGCGAGCAAGTGGCTTTTCAATTCACTAGACAGTGGCCTCCCGAGCAATTCTGGGAGTTTGATCCTTTCCAGAGAAAAGTTCTGCGGATTTTATCTATTTACTTGATGAGCCACTTATCTTCTTGGAATGCTGTTAAATGGAAGATTGGTATGGCTAACAGTGTGGAGTTAATCAAAGTTTGCCTACCAGTTTTGCTTAATATTTTTTTTTTGTTTTCCACAACGCTAGTTTGCTTCCTAGTTTGTCGATGATCAGTTGCACTGCTGCTTTGGGAACTTCTCTGATATGGAGGGGAAGGCCTAGGTATGAGCAAGGGAAAGATGCTAGCTTTGCTGGGAACAACTGAAGCAGTTGATGAGCTTCCTGAGGATCCAAAGCAATCGGGAAGGCCTCTGTTTTGTCAAAATTATTTTTTAGGCCAGAGGCTTGTCCAAAAAGATGCAAGAGTGAGAACATGACTTGTAATTTGTTCGGGTTCGCATTGATGAATAAGTCAACATCATCTGCATATAAGGAGGCCCTGGTCGTGAGGTTCGGGCATCTGAGGGATTTGAGAAGGTCTTGTGATTTAGCCAGGGAGATAAGCTTTTGCAGTGGGTCAATTGCCCGCAGGAAAAGCAGTGGTGAGAGTGGATCACCTTGTCAAACCCCCTAGCATGATTGAAAAAGGCCCCGGGGATGCCATTTAGCACAACAGAAGAGGCCGAGGAATGTAGAAGCTATGTGATCCATTTCACCCAGTGATTTCCAAAGCCTCGATGACGGAGAATATCTAAAAGGAAAGGTCAATTGACGGAGTCAAAAGCCTTGGCAATGTCTAGCTTGATAAAGAGAGAAGAAGACTTTTTTGAGAGAGCCTCTTCAGCGTCCCTTAAACTAATAGGAAATTATCATGTAGGGCTCTATTTTTTACGAAAGCAGACTGGTTTTTGTCAATTAGATGATGAATGACACTTGCTAGCCGACTTGCTAAAAGTTTTGAAATGATCTTTCCAAAACTGTGTGTCAGGCTAATAGGACAGTAGTTCTGAGGAAGGAGGGATTTCCCAAAACTTGTTCTTATATAAAATTATGTTCGAAGTTGCGCATCCACAAAAAGTTAAACGTTATGTATTTTTTTTACTGAAGGGATTAAAACGCTGCAACATGAATTTGTACTAATAATGTGAAATGTGAACGCTTGAAACAAAAAAGCAGAGAAAAGGCCCAAACAAAAAGCAATATGATCCAAGTCCCTGTTCTTTTAGGTTTGATTTATGGCTTAAGAATGGTCGCAGTTACCAATCTCTTGAATGATTTTTTTTTAAAAATATTTATTAAAATCATCAAAAAAGTTGTTTTTAAAATCGTTTATCAATTTTTTTAACATTAAATTTAATCGCTTAGACGACCTGTTTCAAGCGGCCATGAGATTTCATTTTGTTGGGCCTGAATGCCAGTTTATCCATATAATCCCGGTCCATACGTGTGATAGGCTGAGAATTTATTGCATCCAACTAAGGCCCAGAGGGGCCCAAACCTTCAGGATTAATAGGCCGTCGGGTTCCGGCTGTTTGGGACGAAGCTTTTTCTGCGGCCCAGACCAAAACGCGGTCCAATTCTTCTCGTTTTCTCCTCCCGCCGCCGCCGAAATCCTCCTCGACCCCTCGCCTCCGCCGCGCGGCGGATTCAAAATTTGTCAAATCCCCCGCGCCGCCAGCGAAAACCTCCCACGTTTGACGTTTCCCTCCAGATCCTCCGCTCGTCCCCCGAAATAAGTACTACAGCGAGAGAGAGGAGAGAGAGAGAGAGCGAGAGGAGAAGGAGAAGGAGCTTTGCCGCCGCTCGCCGCTCGCCGCGCTGAGAAAGGAGGGATAGTGGGAGAGAGATGGCGGGGAAGGGAGGGAAGGGGCTGCTCGCGGCGAAGACAACGGCGGCGAAGGCCGCCGCTGACAAGGACAAGGACCGCAAGAAGGCGCCCGTGTCTCGCTCCTCGCGTGCCGGGATCCAGGTTCGTTTTCTTCTTCTTCTTCCTCCTCGCCTCCCGTCGCTCACTCTATCCCCTTCTCGCCGCGCGTCGCGTCTTCCCGTTCCACTGTTCTTGTCGACCACGGGGGCAGAAATCTAGAGGCTTTTAGCCGTTTTCTTGTCTGCGATTCGTTAGATCTGGGAGTTCCCCCGGCGATTTGGTCCTTAGCTTCGATTTCATTTCAGACAACGGTTGTCGCAACACGCTTCAGTTCTTGGCAGATTTACAATTCAGGCTTACCGGTCTAAGCATCTATAGCTTCAGCCGTCCCGCAAATTCGCAGAAATTGTTCCTTGTCTGAAAGATTGTGTCTTTCCTGCATAGATTAGATGTAGAGCGCACAAACTGTGTAGCAGATTTGCTGACGAGGGGCTTCTTGTTTCTTGGCAATGTCGCAGTTCCCGGTGGGCCGTATCCACCGGCAGCTGAAGACGAGGGTGTCGGCGAACGGTCGCGTTGGCGCCACGGCGGCAGTGTACACCGCGGCAATCCTCGAGTACCTGACGGCCGAGGTCCTGGAGCTCGCCGGCAACGCCAGCAAGGACCTCAAGGTGAAGCGCATCACCCCGCGCCACCTGCAGCTCGCCATCCGCGGTGACGAGGAGCTCGACACCCTCATCAAGGGCACCATCGCCGGCGGCGGCGTCATCCCGCACATCCACAAGTCCCTCATCAACAAGACCGCCAAGGAGTGAAGTAGCTCGTGTCCAATGGAGTTATGACTTGTGTGCAAGGGGATTAGTAGCACAAAACCCCAGTTATCTTTTACTACTACTTGTCAGTTAGGCAATGGCTATTCTGGTGACATGAATTAGGTGTTCTTCAACCTGTGTTCATGGCTACCCTTTGGTGGTGATTTGTAGGGAAGTAGACTTGACTTGCAGCAGCAGCTGTAGTTGTGATGTGAAACTGCTTATATGTTCTCTGTTGGAGAGTAGCTAATGCTCAGTTATTCGTGCTGATCACCATGTGTGCTTCTGATGTGAAGCATTCTGCTTGTTTTTTAGGCTCATTCACAGAGTAGTTGTTACTTGTATGTGTGCTTTAGTGTTATTTGCATTCCTGTTCTGAAGTTGTTACAGGGATGCTAATGATGTCCAGTTCGTGATCAGTTAGTGGGCTTTTTCTTTTGTAGCTATCATAGTGAACTGATTTATTTGGGTAGTGTTTGGTTCTGAGACGAAATGAGATGGAATGATTTTATCTTTCTTTTTTGGATGAGATTATCTTATTTTTTGTTTGGTTGTCGGAATAGATTTATTCTACATTTTTTTGGTTCGAGATATATAGAAAATGAGATTTGATACCTGACCTGTAAATCATGCACGTCATCCTCACAAGCATCTTCCTAGAATCACCGTTCCCAAGCCGGTGGCCATTGTGCTGCCGATCGTCGCCGATGTCACACCGCCCCTCGTAGTAGCATCGCCCTGAGCCCTATCCTCTGCCCTTGGCTACTGTGCTGTTGTGTCTTTGCCTTGATCGGCGCCTAGCCTCCATGGCCGCCACACCGTCGCTCCTCCGCAACCGTCGCGCCACCATGCCTCTGTGGCTGCTATGCTGCCATCCCGTTTGTGCCTTCATCTTTGAGTAGCGTCCTAGCCATCCTTTGCCTTGATTGGTGCTCCGGTCATTGTCGCTCAGCCCTCAATACCGCTCCACCGCCGTGTCGCTCCGGCCTCTTGCCTGACCATGCCGTCGCGTCGTCTCGGCCATGCCTCTGCGCTGCCTCGAAGTGGGATGTCCTCATCCTCTTGTTTTCACGGGACGGCACCATCCCACAACTAGCGGGAATATTCCCTTTCGGGACGTCTTCATTCTACTCCGCTCCTGAACTACGAAAAATGGGCTTGCTCTATCCCATCCTACTCCGTCCTAGCAACCAAATACATAGAGATTCCCAGCCCTGAATGGCAGAATTCAGGACATGTGTCTATCAGAAGTTTCACCCTATTTGTTTAGATTTCAGGACAATTTGAATGTCTGTATTGGTGATAGTCATTGTGTTTTGCCTCATTTTTCATTGGTTTCACTTTTTGATTGATATCTGTGGGTTGTTGTTGAACCTGCCATTCTGCCAATGGCGTAAGCTTTGGCCGATCTTTTGCATCTGAATCTCTGAACATACATTTGCAATGAATTTTCTGCCCTCCAAAAACAATTTGGTTTTGCTGTTGTAATTACAGTACCGTAGGCAGGCTTCATATAACCGACCTGGGCCTGTTAACCGACCCAACATGGATAACCGGTCACCACGGTAATTGATCGGTTACCAGTCTAAATTGTGCAAAATTTTAAATTCAAAATTTCAATTCAAACTTTTGAACTAAACGGTAACCGAGCAATTTAGCTAGGTAACCACCCGATGAATCGGATGGTAACTGCTGGTTAGTGAACGGTTTTGTGTTGGAACCAACCGGCTAGCTGCGGCATCTGATTAGTTTGTGTTAAAAACCGATCAGGTTTAAAAAAAATAAAGAAGCAAAAAAAATCAATGAAAATGTAGAAAAAATATAAAAATATTCAGAAAAAATTAGAAAATTTATGATACAATGATAAAAAAATTGACACGATATTCGTTATTTTTTGGTTATATTAAATGGTATATCAATACAAATTTAGTAGTATCATTTTTGTGAAAAAAACAAAAAAATCTATCAATGGCGATTGGTTGGGCTGGGCCATTTTTTATTTTTTATATTTTTAGTGATGTTGTTTCGTTCATAACTTTTTAAAACTTTAATATTTTTGAAAACAAAATTTACCATAAATTATCCTAAATCACCTAGTATTTATAGATTTTTTTTCTAAATTTTTATTTTTTCAAAGTTAAATTTGAATTTTGAACTAAACCGAAGCTTTACATCAACCCTAACCATAGTCCATAGGTAGTAGGTGGAAATGGACTTTGGTTCAACCAAAGTTGCAAAGATAAGCTCTTTGAAACTTCTTGTGAACTTTAGTCTGGCTACAAAATTCTTCAGTTTAGACTAGTTCGGTAGATTAGATCAACAGAAACAGGAATATGCATACTACAATATGTTTTGCTTCTACTGGATCTACATTACTTTTCACTTCTATCAACAGCATCTCACAGAATCACATTACTTTCCCCTAACTTCTCATTCTCAAGAACTTGCTGGTCAATATGAGAAGGACGTTTAAGCTAAATTATCAGTGAATTTCTGACATTGTAAGGAGAGGCTTCTGGTTCTGCTGAAGTTGTTGGTGTTGGTGAATCCGAGAAGGATGGTTGAACTAATTTGTTGAACTGAGTTTTTGACTGTGTAGCGACAGAGGAAGAACCGGCAAATGGAAACTTGCAAAGAAGGTGACAAGCAACATTCACGCGGCAAAATTTGTCAAGATTTCGATTCCTGCATCCAGCAGATGTAACAAAGCATTGTCTATGCAGTGTGGTGTAAGCCAAGGTGAATGCCAATCCGATAGAAAAGGAATAATTTGATGAAAGAAACATCCAGGAACATCGTGTAGAATTCTTTCTGAGCTCAAACCTAACAGCATCGAAAGCTTCCGGAATTGTGAGTTGTGACGAACAGACAAGAGCCAACTATACCTTACAATCCGATTCTCCTGCCGAACATATGCAGGAATTGCAACCACACGGTGTCTTGCTTCTGAAGTTCTGATACTTGTTGTCAAACACACGCATTCCAGCCCGTACCGAAATTCAGGTTCCAGTCTGATCTAGGTGACCTAGCTGAAACATTTTTAGTTGAGTGATTTTACGGTTCTTGAGGAGGTATCAGTAATTTTAGTGTTAATTTTGATATCTTTTAATACCAAAGACATCGACAGATTAATACCCAAGACATCGACAGATACCAAAATTTACATTAAAATTATGGTACTCTTGGTACCATCTTAAGAACTGTAAAATTTCTCTTTTTAGTTGCATCCACATCATTCTATATTGTTCATATAGTGGAAGAATCAGCTCATAGCCAGATGCGAAGCTAATAAAATGCAAAGGGGTGTGTATCACTTGATAATTTATATTATATCTAATTCTCTCTGGAAGAATCAGTTTATAGCTAGGTGCAGAGCTAACAAAAGGAGAGAGATATGTATCATTTAACTATTTATATTATGTCTAGTTTTTTGACTGATTTCTAGACTAAATGTGTATATGTTAGGTTTAGAAGGTGCACATATTAAATTTAGCAAGCATACATGTGCTCAATATAAAATAAAACACTGATTTATTTTTTCACCCGGGTTTCGAGGCATCCGCTTAGCCTTTTAGAGCAGTCACATAGGAAAAAAATTTGATGTGACAAGTAAATTAATAAGAAGAGATAATAGAAAATGAAAAAACCATGTCTAAACTAAGATGTTATATTGTCACAACATCCAAGCAAAAATTGAAAGGGATTGATTGGGAGGTGGAGAGAGAAATGAGAGAGATATAAAAAATTTACTATAAACCTATGCTAAAAAATTATAGTTAAGAGTATGATTTATAGAGATAGTGTCTTGCTAACATGACAAAATAGAACATCATCTAAAACCCATAGATCGAAACTGCCCTTACGGCTCCGCCCCAGCTCATAGCCCATGCATCGTGATATATATAACACACGCAACACAAAAAAGATACCGGATCCAAATAAACATGAGTATGTCATAACTTTCTGATAATGAAAATCAATCGAGACTATACATCTAAGTATATAACATGGTTATTATACATTAAATTCGAAAAAACAGCACCAAAGAATCATTAAATTCGAAAAAACAGCACCAAAGAATAAGCTAAGCTAACGAGAAAATATGAACAGCGTTGAGCCGTTGATGCTCATGACGATTTCATGAAACGGACGGTCCGGCACGGGGATGTACTTGACGGCCCATCCGATCGGCCACGACACGGCGGCGATGGCGAGGCAGGCTACCCACTGCACCCACCCGAGCCTCTCCGTGCCGGCGAACCTCGTCAGCACCTCCACCATCACCACCTGCAGTGCCACTGTGACGGCGATGATGCCGAGGAACATCCTGTTCCGGAGCACGCCGGAGAAGACGTTCCTCCTCTCGATCTCCCGTGCGTTGAACTCGTTGAACACCTGGCACAACACGAACGCGTTGAAGATCATCGTGCCGTTGGACTTCTCACCGGTGCCGAACACGTCGCGGCCGCGGTACTGGATGGACAGGAGGACGGCGACCTGGTACGCCGCCTGCGCCAAAAGGTTGCGCCACATGGCGTTGCTGATCAACGGCGCCGTGCGGCCGATTGGTGGGCGCTGCATGAGGCCATTGGTCGGCGTGTCGGTGGCAAGCGCCAGGGCGCCCATGGTGTCCATGATCAGGTTGACCCATAGGAGCTGCACCGTCGTCAGCGGCATCTTGCCGGTGGTCACTGCCGACACGAAGTTGATGACGAGCGCTGCGACGTTGACGGTGAGCTGGAACTGGATGAACTTCTGGATGTTGTTGTAGACGGAGCGGCCCCACCGGGTGGCCGTCACCACCGTGTCAAAGTTATCGTTGAGGATGACGATGTCGGAGCTCTCCTTGGCGACCTCGGTACCCTGAACACCCATGGAGAGGCCCACGTCAGCCTCCTTCAGCGCCGGCGCGTCGTTGGTGCCGTCGCCGGTTACGGCCACCACGTGGCCTTTCTGCTTCAGCCGCTGGACGAGTACCAGCTTATCCAGTGGCAGCGAACGCGCCATGACACGGATGTCATCGACGATCGAGAGCTGCTGCTCCGGTGACATGGCTCTGAACTCGTGCCCCTCGATCACGCTTCTGGGGGGATCGTTGTCGGTGATGATGCCACACTCCTTGGCGATGGCGCGCGCTGTGAGGACGTTGTCGCCGGTGACCATCTTGACGGCAACGCCCGCTTTTGTGCACGCTCCAATGGCGCCCTTCACCTCTGGCCTGCACGGGTCTTTGAGGCCGACGAATGCCAGCAATGTCAGCCCCTCGTCGTCGATCTTGGATTGCTCTCCGCTGTCGACATGTTTGTAGGCGAAGGCGATGCACCGAAGGCTGGCCGCCGCCATGACGTTGATCACCTTCTCGAGATTCCGACTCTGCTCCACTCCGAGCTCGTGCGTCGCCCCGTCTTCACCGACGTACATGGAGCAGTTCGCGAGCACCATCTCGGCGGCGCCTTTCCAGTGGGCGGTCACGGCGCCGGTGGCGGCGTCACGGATCATCACGCCGCTGCGCTTCTTGTCGGAGTTGAACGCCTCGACGTGCACCACCTTGCATTTCTTCTTCAGCGCGTCGGTGTCCATGCCGAGCTTCTCCACTGCCCACGACAACAGTGCCTTCTCCGTCGGGCTGCCGGTGATCTCCGGCGGCGACACGTTGTCCGGCTTGTACACACTCCCGGTGGTGTTGAGCCCGGCGCCCTGGCAGAGCAAGCTGACGATGGCGCCGTGGACCGCAGCGGCGGATTGAACCTTGTCGGTGCCGACCCAGAATTCGGTCACCTTCATCTGGTTCAAAGTAAGCGTCCCCGTCTTGTCGGTGCAGATGGTCGTGACGGAGCCCATCGTCTCGCAAGCCGACAGCCGGCGCACCAGCGCATTCTCCTTGACCATCCGTTTCATGGAGAAGGCGAGAGTCAGCGTCACGGCGAGCGGGAGGCCCTCCGGGATGGCGACGACGATGATTGTGACGGCCTGCTGGAAGATGCGGACGAGGCCGCTGAACACGGTGTTGAAGGTGAGATTGCTTTTGTCGAACAGTGGCTTTCCCTGCTCATCCTTGGTGCTGCCGGTGAAGTGGCGCGTCGTGAGCACGGCGAAGACGAGCACCGCGACGGCGATGCCGATCTTGCCGATGCTAGAGGTGAGGCCCTCGAGGCGCTCCTGCAGTGGCGTTGGGTCGGTGTTCTCCCTCGTGATGCTGCTCATCATCTCGCCCCACGCTGTGTCCATGCCGACGGCGGTGACGACAATCTGGCCGTAGCCATCGACGACCTTTACGCCGGAGGCGAGGAAGGGGTTATTGTTGGCGTCGATCTCGACGGGGTGCGGCTCGCCGGTCATGCTCGACTCGTCGACCTGCAGAGCGTGGCCCTCCAGGAACACGCCGTCCGCCGGCACGACGTCGCCAATCTTGAGCACCACGACGTCGCCGACGACGACGTCGAAAATGGACACCTGCTGCCTCCGCGCGGCACGGACGACGGTGTTCGCGATGTCCTCCGACGCGCGGGCCAGCTTGTCAAAGCGCTTGCCTTGGCTGTGGTTGCTGACAGCGGACACCGCCGCGACGAGGAACACGGCGAGGAAGATGCTGACGCCGTCGTACCATCCGTCCTTGAGGCCGTGCTGCTTGATGCCGAAGCCGAGGGAGACGACGGCGCAGACGAGGAGCACGATGAGGAATACGTCGCTTAAGGCGTCCAGCACGTGGCGGAAGAAGCGCTTGGGTCTGGGTTTCGGGTAGGTGTTGGAGCCAAACGCCTCCTTCCGGTGGGCCAGGTCTGCGTCGTCGCCGCGGATGCCGCACTCCGCGCCGGACGCCAGGGCGGCGGCGATCCCGGCTCCGCCGCCTAGGCCGCGGAAGCAGTCCTCCCGCTTGTCCTTGACCAGGCCCTTGAACGACTCGTCGTCCAATGCCACGGTGAACGCCGGCGCCGCGGCGGCCGCGGCCCCTTGATCATCCCCGTCGTCGAGGATTTTAATGAGGACGTTGCCAGTGGTGAGGAGGCTGAGGCGGGCCAGCCTGTGGCACGTCCTGATGACGTTCATGGCCTTCCGCCACTGCTTCTTCGGCCGCCACGGCTCCCCGCCGCGATCAAGAATTCGGCGTAGTCCATTCGGTCAGTCAGGCACCGCGTAACGGCCAAAACAATAACAGTTAAAAAGATCAAAGGACTCACGGCGTGAATGGACACAAAGATTGCAACTTGCAGTGGTGTGTGACTCGATTCAAGAATTCCCTTGGATGCTGGAACTGTAAGCTCGCTGCAGCAATGGCGCACGACTTCATATTCGGTACCAGTTTGTTGTATATATAGCAACTTAGCAAGTATATGGAACGACATGACGTTACCAATAACTCCATGGAGCTGCGTGGAAGTTGCGGAGTCTGTACAGAACAAAGCATTGTTGTCAGCTTTAAATGGTTGAATCGCCATTGTTGCAGCCTTGCAGTTGATAGGCTGTTTAAAATACACTCTAGATTGTATCGCCATTGTTGAATCGCCAATGGTTGAATCGCCATTGTTGGCACTCCGTATAACATGGAGGGTGAACATAATGTCAAGAAGATTCCATGCACCTTGGTATCTCTTCCACCTATGATTGCAGTTCAACTTTTATATTTTCATATCTCCTTCCATGTTCGTATTTATGAAATAAATATTATTTCTTTCATAAATAAACAACTTATCTTTTGTAAAACAGAATAAAAAAGAGGCAATACAATTATTTGATTTGATTATTTGATTTTTTAATTGTTTATGTATAAGTTCAAAATGATTCATATAAAAAATCAGTGCGAGTATCTAGAGGGTGAACCACCTCATGATTGACTATGCTACAAATAAACAGACCTTGCGTGACTCTGAACAAGATACCCACTAAATTTTATAATCTAAATTAGAAAATTTACAGTACACTTAAATAAATATGAAGCGTTCATCTACTAGATATAACGGTTATAATTTAAGAGGACCAAATCAGCATAGTATGTCCAATTCAATGGTTCAACCAATACCAAATTTGTTAAGTTAATCTTGAAAGGCTGGCCTCTTCGAAGTGTAAGCTTTTTCGTGGCTGGTCATTCAGATTAGGTTTTGGACCTCTGATCGCCTAGCATCTCAGGGATGGCCACATCAGCCATCATGCGTCCTCTGTAGGCGAGAACTAGAAAATGTCTATCATATATTCGGCAACTGTAGATTCTCTAAAAAAAATCTGGTTAGGCATCACAGATTGGCTAGGGCACACTTCCCTAAAAGCCTCATCGATTACAGCATCTTCAGGCATTTCTATTAACCTTTGGTAGGAAAATCTCGTCTCAAGATCAGGTCAACCAAAAAAAATAATCTCCTCCCTAGTGATTCTTGTGATCTGGGAAATCTGAAAGGAGCGAAATGCTAGAATCTTTCAGCATGTCGACTCCAGTCCAGCAAAGGTCCTCCAGAAGATAAAAGAAGAAAATGCTTGGGTAGAAGCGGGAGCTATCTATTTGACGCACTTTTGTTAATTCTTGTCTTTCAACCGTCTTCTCTTTCTCTTTCTTTTTTTTCATGTACATTCCAACCTTTTTAATCTAATGACAGTTCTTCTGTCGCTTTTTAAAAAATAATAATTTAAGAGGTATAGTTCATTCATAATCATTATATTTATTTTTAAATATATTAAATAATACATAAAGCTAGCACAAAAAATCATGAAAATATTTTATCTTCAGTATGATGATATCAAACTCATTTGTACTCCATATATTTTGAATAGTAATTTTGTTCGAATACTTAGCATCGTATCATTTTCAATCAAAATTACAACCATTAATTTCTTTATTTATATGTAATATGCTATATAAGATGTAGGAGGAATTGGTGTTGACGTCTAGTTTATAAGATCTTTGGTTTGTTTGATTGGGCTTTATATTTTAAAAAATAATGTGAGCTGAGAAAAACAAATAGAATAATATTAGACACATACATATAATGGTGGCTACTTTTCATATAACATTATGTTACATTTAATTACAGTGGATTCATAATCTTTGAAATTTGGGTTGAAAGATCTTTTATTTTGTCTGTTTGATTTAATTTTTAGATTTTTAGATAGAAAGTTGGTTTAAAAATGTCGACAAAACACACGCTTACTTTAGGAAGATTTGCAAATATAAAATATAGTGCCGCATTTCCCCCCACAGATTTTGCATCATTTGCAGAGTAATATAGGCGGCGGCTTCGCCGTCGTTTCGTTACGTCAGAAGCAAGGGACCGGGCCGGCGCAAGTCGTTGACTGGTCATCCACGCGCTCCCGATGCGGCGCTACGCCTACGCAAACGTTTTTTGACGAGACACTGACGCCTCTACGGCTGCATGTACGGATGTACCTCGTCGGATGCATTTTTTTAATAAAAAAAATGCTCTTGACACCCAAAATCAGTACCGATTTTGCTGGATTCTAATTAAAACACGTTAACACTAGTGCGCAATATTCTTGGGAATCATAATTTAAACATGAAACCGTATGTTGATGACCACAGCCGTACTGCTGGCGCTTCCTCGTTTTAAGATGTATTATTATTAGCTCATATTAGAGTAGTAGTAATTATCAAATGAAAGTGTACTTATATAA
>KE371285.1:820147-834211 GCA_000418225.1 Zizania latifolia
TCATTGTCTAAAACTGAATTAGCTAGCTCAAGACAGTAGGAGATATGCGAAGTTCTCATCATCATGCATCAGATCCGTCTTCTCCGAGCAAGGTCATCATTAATCCAAGAAACGCCATGTCGCCGTCTCGACCAACTGGGACGACGACCCTGCTGCTGCTCTGGAGAGGTCGCTGCGAGATTTTCTTAGGCTTTCATCACTTAGCTGAGGGCTGAGCTTCTTCTTAATTTTTTCATCGCTCGGAGGAGGCAGAAACGGAGGGCTAAAGAGGGGATGGGAGGCCATCGTTGTGCTAGGCGAGTTGTCGCCGGAGGCGGAGAAGAACGATGGGCTTGACTAGGCTCGCCGCTAGACGAGCGAGAGAATACATTATTATTACGAAACTACCCTTCTGAAATCATATTCTCTACGTCGGAGTGCCGTTGACCTCTCGTCTCCATTAATTTTAGTGCAGTTTTTTCCAGTATATTTAAACTAATTCCTGTTGAAATCATGCGTGTGGTCGTCGGTGAACTGATCGACGGAGAAGACCGGGTATTTAAGAAACTCAACGTTTCTTCTGAGAAATTGCACTCCAAATTAAATATGAACAGCATATCAGAATAGAAAAAGGAACAAAGATAAAGTAATAAGCATGGCCACGGGATCATCCGATCATATCAATTATCTGTTTAATGCTTTCTTGTCGGCCATGTCGTAAGTTATGTTTGAACTGATCGACGGCACAGCATCAACTAACATCGTACGGTACGTATACTCTCTTTCAGAAATTTTTCTTCAAACACATACGTACACACTACCTGTCATCTGATATATATATGGGGCTTAACTTTATGGAAAATTAGAGGACGGGGAAAGAGGAAGAAGAAAAGAGAAGCATCGTCTACGTGCGTACCAGTTTTAATTCTTTTACACGGTTTTACAAATTTAAAATGACAGGCCAACGAGACTGCAGGTCGATCGTACTTTAGTTGATAAGTATGGAAAAGATGGCAGAACTAAATTGAAAGTAATAACTACGCTAGTGTTTGGAACGCGCAATTATATATGTTCCAGAGAGGTTAACTAATAACTAAGGCATGGACAGATTCATTGCATATAAATCTCCTTCGTAATTCAGAGGTTAACATTTATTGGTGCCGTGCAGGCCACTAACATGGCTAGCCCACTTGATATTGGATAAATATATATGAATCTAGAAAGCGCTATTAGTATAAGTTGAAACCTTCCTTAGTCCTGATTTTTAAACCAATATTATTTATCTAAAGCTAAAGAAATGACATATATTAGTATCGATTTTTTAATCGGTATTAATAATGTACTTTAGTACCGGTCCAACTTAGCTTGATGGGCCTCAAGTGTAGATATATGAATATCTTTTATCTAGGTTATTCATATCTGTTGGATATAACGTATGCTGTATTTATATCATATTAAAAATATATATGTATTTGTATCCAACTTTATTAGACAAAATTAAAATTATTTGAAGCGTTTTCACCTATATATATGTATTTGGGGTTTGCAGGGTAGTCAAATATATTCAATGTTAAGGTAATATATTTAAAGTTTTTACCGAATCTTAAAAGTAGAGTAGTAAAAAAGATTTTTTTGCAAACCGAGCATAAGTAAGATGTAAAATAGAATTCTTTTAGAGCGAAATTAATTTTAGGAGGAGACGAGGAGTCAGCAGAGTACCTAGTTTCCATGATCCGAGAAAGATCAACGGTAAGTACGAGTCTAGTACTCTAGTCTCCGACAACTGCTGCGTGTTTGCTTCTTGGAGATATATAGATTAGTTCCATCAGCTTCGATGCGTCATCCACTATAGACATCATATATACAGAGTCGAGTCGGTCAACGGGGGATTCGGATTGGAATTTGCATTTGTCTCAGAGAAACACGTGAGAACTAAGCTAGGACCAGTACGAGATATATATGACCACACAGTCCACGCTAGGACATTCACGCACATATGCCTCGCAATTACGTTTCAATTTGAACGAATATTTCAAGTAATTATTGTTAGTTGATCTTAGACTTATTCACAAGTACATGACCCCAGGCACCATGCACATGTACGTTAACTGAGACCGATTCCACAGAGCTATGATCGAAGACGTCATAAAAATAGGATTTGTTGAACTGCCTCCGAGCTCCTAGCACTAGGATGGAAATAGAGCTAACGAACTTACAGAAAGAGACAGTCCATTTAAAAAGATTAGAAGCTCTAACATTCCAACAGAAACTGATCTTAAGAGAACACCGGAGGAGGTACGAAGGACGGTATCTGGCTAGTGTAGGTGACGGTTGGAAGGGCAACGACACCTAGAGGTGCACCGCATTTTTCCTGTGCAGCATACAACACAGGCGACACCACCACCACCCACAGTCCCAAGGTTCACACAGCAAACTTCGTCATCATTGATCAACACCGAAAAGAAGGAAATAGCCTCAAGCTCAAACGCCAGTAAAGCCCTTATTTAAAATTCTGCATTTATGTTTTCAAACTCTAGATCGAAATCAGAAATCATGTTTAGGATATGTTAAAGTTCAAGAAAAATTTCAACAATTATATATTTAGGTTAAGGTCTCTTTGAGAGACAGGAGGCAGTGTATACAAACTTGGGAGGCTTTATTTGAAATCATATATGTATATATACGTAGGGATGAAAACGGAGCGAAAAGTTTCTATCCGTTCCGAAAAAATAGAAATGGAGAGAGTTAGACGAAAACGGAAACACAATTTCTTGGAACAGAAACGGATATGTAATTTTTTATTTTGAAATGGAAACGGAAATAGAAACACAGAAACGGAATTACGATTTCCAACGAAAATAAATAAGGAAACGAATATTTCACGTAAGTAATATGGAAAGTTTCCGTTTTAACTCAACTAGCTCATTTTCTAGATACAGCCCAATCTGACCCATTCAATCAAAAAAGTCCAACCAGCCAACATTAAAATCCGGTGCACACAGGACACAGCCACATCGATTTTTTTAAAATAATACATTTTTAAAATAAATTTCTAATTTAGTACATGGATTTCAAAAATTACAAAAACAGCCTTTTGTCGGTACACCAAGCACCGATCTAGATCGATTGGCCCTAGATCGGCATAACATATGCCGATCTAGGCCGATCGGCCTAGATCAGGTGGCGTCCGAGTGCTGTTGGTGCTTCATCTACCGATCTAGGCCGGTTCGGCCTAGATCGATAGACCATGTGCCGATCTAGGCTGATCGGCTTATGGTCTGCCGAGTCGGCCTAGATCGGCGGATGAACCACCGACAGAGTGGTTATATAAGGGAGCCGAAGCCCCGCTCCCAGCTACCCCGCGCAGGACTTTGGCCTTCTCTCCCAGCTCTCCTAAGTATGTCCTCTCCTCCTCTTCTCTTCTTTAGTTAGTTGTAGCTATAGGGTAGGTAGTTTTAGGTAATTTAGGAGTAGATTAGGAGTAATTTAGGAGTAGACTAGAAGTAGTTTAATAGTATTTTATGGGTAGTCTAGTAGTACTGTAGGATTATTTTAATGGTACTTTTAGAGTAATTTAAACATAGTTTAGAGATAATTTAAGGATACTTTAGAGATAATTTAGAGGTACTTTAAACATAGTTTAGAGATATGTCACGTAGGAAATATTAATTTTTATTTTCTTACCGTAGATGGTGCAAAAGGATAAATCTGAGTACGGTTACGATCCTCGTCACCGTCCATCGGAAGGTGTGGAACCCCCTATGTGTTTTTGTGGAGATAAATGTAAGTTTATAAGAAGTATGGATGATCTCACATACGAGATGAGGTATTAGAAGTGTGTCAACTACTATTACACTCCTAAAAAGCCAAAGCCAAGGCCAAAGCGTGGACCACATGCTAAAAAACCGGTATGAATAATTATGCTATTTCTTCATTTATACCTTGTTCTCAAATAAATCACTTATAATATCTCTATTAATGTTTCTCCGTGTAGGTAACTCCTCCAATGTCGCCACCTCCGCTCTGTGACTTTATCGAATGGATTGACAAGGAGGTGCACCTTGATGACTGGGCAGATCTTATGAGACACAAGGAGTTCAACAGGGAGCTTTTTGAGATGCGATACAAGTGAGCCTGTGAGCATGAGGAAGAAGAGAAGAGGAGAGAGGAGCTGGAGCGCAAGGCAAAAGAGGAGCGTGCGGCTGATAGAGAGAGGAAGCATGAGAGGGCTCGTCGTGCTAAGGAAGTAGGACCGGACGTCTTAAGGGAGGGAAAGTACCCTCACTGCACTCAGTAGTCAGTTTGGATAAGTCTCAGCTATTTTTATTTCCCTAAAGGCATGTAGTCACGTTTGCATGTGCCATTGTAATGTATTGTGTTATGTCGTGTACTTTGTTGGGTGTTGTTGATGCTGGACTATTTTAATTACTGTGTATTCATTAATTTGGCATGCTACGGGGGTACCAGGGTCAGCGCTAGAGCCAATGAAACGAGATTACAATATCTATTTCACAAGCAATCACACATCTGCAAACAAGCTCGTCAAATGTGGTATTGAAGTGTAAGCTCAAATTGTGAGTAGATAGTGAATAGCATGCAGATACAGAGGTTCCAATGCATATAGCATAATACCCGAACTATTTGAAAGCAATCCAACAGAAACTAGACGCAATAACTAGTTCAACATATTACAAATGACATAATGGCAATAATTAGTTCCTACTGATTTCTCTGTTGTCTTTCTTCCCTAGCGCGTCTGGCTTGTTTTCTTTCTTCTCTATATCTTTGCTCTTGCTGCCTAAAGTATGCCATCTAGAGGGAGGAGACAAGCAAAAGGATCTCTCCTCCAGTCCGGGTGTTTGGTCCCCCTAAGATTAGTAGAGGAAGAAGCCATCTAGCTACACAGAATAAGACATGGTCAGATTTTTAAGTAAAACACATAGCTCCATAACGTAGACGCAGAAGAAGAAACAATACGTAGAAGCAGAGATATTATCAAGTCCATAATCGCTATAGCAAGTGCATAATGACATAGTACAACATATAGTAATAAACGGTGCGGTACACATCGTCCGTCCCCATAATAACAACCGCATGCTATACTAAGCACCACGCCTACTTTGAGTGCGTCTCAGTGGCTGCTCCGAGAAGGTAAACCTATTAGGCGAACGGCGCACCCTAGGCGGTCTGGCGGGCTGGTCCTCCAGTTGCGTCAGTGGTGGTGCTCCCTGAAGCTGCGAAGACCCGAACACCTCAGCGATGCCATGCTCTCAGGCGTCGTAACCTGCTAAGTCATGCTGGCCACCGGTACCGAAGTCCACCAGTCTAGACGGACTGTGATAGGTGGGGTCCACGCTAGCTCACCAGTATTGATATGGATATGGCGCTGTACAAACAAGTAAGTTATTAGTAACATAATCTAGATTATGATGAAAATCGGTGTAAGACTGTATAGTACTCACCAGACGTCCCATGTGCTCCATATCCCAATGGTGGCGGTGCGGCATATCCTGATGGGCCCACCACGGACGATGGGTCCACTACCGGATCATAGAAGTATTGGTGCGGGGATACCAATACTGTGGTGGCTGCATCAGTGGGGGTGCCGGCATCGGAGACACTGGCTATGGATGAGGTGCCTGAGGGGCAGCAGCACGAGGAGGTGCCTGAGGGGCAGCAGCATGAGGAGGAGGTGGCCGTGCAGACGTGAGGCTGATGGAAGCGTCGAGCTCGTCGAGAGCCCCCCGCACTGTCGTCCAGTCCAGCGGGTTGTGCACCACACTAACCTCGCCGACCCACCATTGAACGATCTTATCGATATAGTTCCGTGCGTTCCAGACATGATCGGACTGCAAAAGAATAAGTCGAATAGCCACGTAGTATTAATCATCAGAGTTTAGACAATTTATGTACTTACCGACTCGTGATGGGCAGCAACCATCTAAGAAGGATATACGTACGTCACAGCAGGAGCAGGTGGAGAACCATCGCCCCGTTCTCTGACGAGATGAACCCTATTGCGAACAGAGTACCATCGAAGGTAGTCATGGTATGTCGTATGGTCGTACTCGTCTTCCTCCTCGTCTAGGTCCTCCAACGCACCCTCCCACTGGACGACCCATGGCTGCATCCTAACCTTCCATGGAATGCTGGTATGAACTCCCTTCCGCGTGTTTCTGTAGCAAACACGTGTAAAATAAGGTTTACAATGGTAGATAACACCAAAACGTGATGCGCATGTTCGTATGTATGTGTGCAGGAGCTCACCGATGTATCTGGGCAAGCACTTAGGCCTGTATAGGATACGAGAAGTACTGCGCTCGTCCAAATTGTCGACAGACGTGGTGGGTAACATATCCCTCGATCATGACGTCGAATACAAGGCATCTACGTGTCCTCCAGTATGCCGCGTCCCGCGTGCACAAGGCAAAGAGCCCTTGAGGCGCGCGCTGGACGACCTCGCCTGGCATGTAAGGTCTTCAACGAAAGTTGTGCACCCGAATGTTGTCGAGCTGTGCCATGTAGTCTGGGTAGGAGAGGTGGGTCTGAGAGTGGGCCCAAAATTGCTGCAAAAGAAGAAATATCAATGGCTAATTAATTTTGGTGAATGATTAAGTACAATAAATACTGATCTATCGTCGATACCAAAGTGTGCTCATCATCGGTCGGTCAATGTCCTCGTCTAGCGGCCCCCTAGGTACAGTGCCATATCAACCTAGGGCTGACCAATCTGCACCCTCTCGTACGACCAAATTTGTATCAGTAGCGGACACCCAGTAATGGACGTGCCATTCGTCCGTCATCGACATCCGTCGTAAAGAGCACAGTATGTGGCGCAAAGGACGGCAGATCCCCATGAGTACCGTGGCACATCATCGTCCACCGAATCGGCAATGGCTCAAGCAAACTGCACCAGATGCCTATCGATGCTGTCGCCATGCGTGCTGGTGAACATCACCCAGCCGAAAAGCCAAAGGAGGTAAGCCTCCAGGTGGCGGCTAACGGCGTAATCATCGGCATCGAGGGCTAGGTGCTCCACCCAATAAAGGGCAAATATTAGTATACAGCAAGGAAAAGTTAATGTTTAATGGTATTACCGTGTTAAAACGACATATCTGGTACTGACGCAACCAACTCTGCGTCGGCCCGTGTGTGGATGTGAACTACTGCACCGTCTCGCCATTAGGCTAGATGGGATGGATGCCCGCGAAGCGCGCGAGGAGGTCAACACGTCACTCTGGCTCAACATCGTTAGGTAGAGCTGCTGCTCCTGCTAGTGGAAATCCTAGCAGGTAAGACACATCCTCCAGCGTAATCGTCACCTCCCCCAAAGGCAGGTGAAATGTGTGTGTCTTTGGCCTCCACCTGTCGATCCACGCCATGATAAGAGCACGGTCAAATGGAAACCTGGTTGCTCCCTCGACCAATCGAGCCAGAGGGAATAAGCCAGCACCGCGCAACCTGCATCAAAAAAAATGTTAGTCACGTAACGAAATGACAATAAAACAAGAACGCATTATGCTTACTTAACTAACTTACCAACCCATCAGGGATGGATGCTCTAGAGATACTGTGGTGTTCGGACTCCAAGCGGCACGAGATCAACCTGGTCCTCATCGGTGGATGTGAGTGCTCGTGCCCGATGGTGCCCGTCAATCGTGAGGGATAGATGCTCGTATGGGAAATCATCGTTACCCGCCATCTACAGTTTGTAAAATGAACAAATCTTGTTAGTGATGAAGATACAACATGTGATAATCGAAGTAAAGTAACTGACGTACGCACATCTTGGGGACTATGTACAGTGTGTTGTGGGGTGATTTGTATGTCATGTGGGTTCTCGCCTGCTTGTGCCGGCTTATATGTAATTCTTGTAGGGGTGTCCGACCATGTTGCACAAAGAGCACGTCTTCTTTCTTCTGCCTGCTTCGGATTCATCCATGTCATTCCGAATGCGCCGTGTCTTTCTTCTTCCAACCTTTGAGTTGACACGTTCGAAATCTGGTACACAATGACGTGCGCCATCTGGCGAAGATGTGAATGAGCTGACAACCCCATACCCTCGGAGTTCACCGCTCTAAGTCTGAAGGACGTTCTCCTTTGTGAAGTATTCAAACAAGTACACCTCAACATGCATATCAAATGTGGTGCATGCCGCCATCACACGACTACATGGCTTGTGGTAGAGAGATGGTTTATTGCAGCTACACCGACAAGTATCGGTAACGGTGCACTTATAAACAATAACATCTTGATTTGTTCCTCTCCGACCTTTGTCTCGACATGTTACCTCAAAATAGAGTTCTTAGGAACTTGTCTTGATGACACGATGCTGGGTTGCCTTTTTACTTTTCTCTATGAATTACTCTGTAATCTTTCTGCAATAGAGAAGGCACTCATCCCTGTGCACCACCAAAGCAGCAGTATGCTAATCCACTAAGTATCAGGTGGTTCTACGGATTATACCCTCCATAATATCAACCAAAGGCAAGCATCGCATACCCCGCATCACCCAATTATACACCTCAATAAGGTTGGTGGTCATGATGCCATACCTTGCGTCGTGAGTGTCATACAGTAGAGACCAATGCTCTCTACTCTTGAATTTAATCCAATCTGAGAAGCAATGAACTTTTATCCTCTTTCATTTACGATTGTCTGTTGATCATCAGTGGGCAGACAACAAAGTGGCTTCAGCTCTGGCTCCGGATCACTTCTAGATTGTTGCTTTGCGGCCTTCTCGTGCTTGTATTTTGATGTCAACTCATCAAGTTTCCTCCACAAGGCCTTGAACTTTCTCTCTTGGTTTTGGCTATACAGTCTTTTGAACAAATTAGTCAATTCTTTATTCTTTCCAAAATAACGGTGGAAATTTACACATAAATGGCGTATACACCATCGAGATTGGATGTCCTTCCAAGGGTATGACTCCTCTGGATCGGTCTTTATATGTTGGACTGCCTTGATCAGTCGTGCATGTCGATCATGCAACACACAAATATTTGGCCTACCCTGAAGAACCCCAATGTTCAGGTATCGTAAGAACCAAAACCAACTTTTATAGTTCTCACTTTCCATGAAACTAAAGGCAATTAGCATAACCTGGTTGTTACCGTCAACACGAATAGCGTTCAATATCTAACCTCTATATTTCTCAGTTAGAAATGTGCCATCCACACAAAGAATGGGACGGCAATACTGGAACGCCCTGATGCAAGCACCGAGTGCAAAAAAAACTCGATGTAGAATCTTAGCACCCTCCGGAAATATCGCGTCCTTCTCTTCGAATGAGAAGTATGTGCCAAGGTTGCGCCTCTTCACCGTATCTAGAAAGAGAGACAGGTTATGATATGAGTCCTCGAATGTACCGAACCTAATTTTGAGCGTGTTCTGTTTTGCCCTCCATTCCTTAGAATAGTTGATTGTGTACTGAAACCTTCTCTCTATGGCAAGTATTAAGGCCCGAGGCTTATAACTGAGATTCTCAACAATTTCAGAATACATCACCCATGCAATGTAATTGGCACTTCGATTCTTATGCCTGGTTACAGCTGTATTGACCACGCATGTATGTTGGACAACAATTGAGCATACCCAATGAATTCCCCACTTCTTTTGATGTGCGCGAACTCTCCATGGGCAATCATCCCTCTCGCACACAACGTCATACATTATGCGGTTTGACTTCTTGAATCGAAATGACCGCCGGAGTGACAATGCCCATGTTTTAACGGCATCTTTAACTGCATCTTTGGTAGGATACACCGCATCCTTCTGGACCTCGTTCTATCCATACTCCCAACGAGAGTCATGTCCCTCATTAATAGCAAGAGCATCATAATCTTGTGGTTGCCACTCGTTGGGAATCACATTGTCTTCCTCTTTATTCTCATTGTTGTCATCCCCTGCTTCCTCTTCTTCGTCTGAGCTGTCGTTGGCACCCTGCTCGACTGCTTCCTCGAAGTCTTGGTCCTCTCTCTCTAGCAAGTTAGGTATGGCATCTATTTCCTCCCCTTCATCAGCTTGCCCTTCAGCAACCCTAGCTATCGAAGACGGGGGAGCATCCTCAGAATGTGGCACTACATCCGTCTCGAGAATCATCTCCTAAACTTGGCTACCCTGGCCGACCTCAAATTGTACTCCAGACTCAGCAACTTGGTTAGGTACTAGATCTGTAGTACGAAAAGCACGAGGAGTAAAATAGATAAACAAAATCCACTCCCAACCTTGCTCTAGCGCCTTTCTGACATACCCTCTCTACATGGCGGTTAAGGTAACAGGAACCATCTTTCAAAAATACCCTTCGACCGTATGGCTGCATCGGGCATACAAATACAACTCCCACTGCTCTCTATCCAATCGAAATATATGATAAAGCCACCGCTTAACACTCTCGATGCTACGCTCCACCACCCGACTTAAACTATTTTTGGTACATTAAAAACTACTAAGGTTAGCACCATCATGACCAACAAGTACTTGACCATCTCCATAGTAAATACTAAATAATGTTCTATCTGACATGCCTGTAAACATTAAGTAGCAAACAATATAAAAAACATAACTACGTGTCTAGCGTGACGGATCAAATCCATTTATTTAGCAATAGGCGAATTAACTAAACAGAACTACATTTAATTACGCTCAAAGTATCGCTACATTAAGTCTGAACTACGGAAAACATCTAACAGAGTAAGGAATATTCAAATACCTGGAACTGCAGTAGATGCAGTCATCGTCGGGTCTTACGTCAGCAGGCTAGCACACGCAAGAAAGCTACACAGAATAAGGTATGTTAATTACCTCTAAATTATCTCTAAAGTATGTTTAAAGTACCTCTAAATTATCTCTAAAATACCCCTATATTATCTCTAAATTATGTTCAAAGTATCTCTAAAGTACCCCTTAAGTATCGCTAAAGTATATTTAAAGTACACCTAAATTATCCCTAAAGTACCCCTTAATTATCTCCAAAGTGTGTTTAAAGTACCTCTAAATTATCTCTAAATTATGTTCAAAATATCTCTAAATTATCTCTAAAGTACCCCTAAATTATCTCTAAATTATGTTTAAAGTACCTCCAAATTATCTCTAAAGTACCCCTTAATTATCGCTAAACTATATTTAAAGTATCTCTAAAGTACCCCTAAATTATCTCTAAACTATGTTTAAAGTATCTCTAAAGTATCCCTAAATTATCTCTAAACTATATTTAAATTACTCTAAAAGTACCGTCAAAATACTTATAAAGTACTATTAAACTACCCATAAAACACTACTAAACTAGCTCTAAATTACCCCTAAAATACTACTAAACTACTCTAACCTAACTATCCTAACTAGAACTACCCCAAGAAGAGAAAAGAGGGGAAAGAGAGGCTAACCTGGAGTTCCAAGGCGAGGGGGGCGAATGAGGCGCGCGGCTGGTAGGGGGGCTTCGGTCCCTCTTATATAGGCACCCTGTCGGCACTTGAAATACCGATCTAGACCGGTTCGGCCTAGATCGACAGAGGCTAACCGGTCTAGATCGGCATACCATATGCCGATATAGGCTGAATCGGCCAAGATCGGCATTTCAAGTTGAAGGATCGAGAGTAGCGACCAGAGGGGGGTGAATGGGAGCAAAAACTTTTAGACTTAAATTCCTCCGAAAACAGAAGTAGGGAATCGGTGTAACTCCGCAGAGTGGTTCCCGTTAGACAAAGTAAAAGCAGGACTTCAAAAAACCAACACATAGCTGTGATTGAGTGGTATCGATGGTCAGACGAGTGACGCCGATGATCGGTCTAACGAAAATACTGATCGGTCAAGCAGTGCCGATGGTTGGTCGAGCAGGGCCGATGACCGAGATGGCCGATAACCAAGTCGGGACGCTGGTTGGGCAATCGGTCACTGGTCGGTCAAGCAGTGCCGATGGTTGGCCGAGCAGGGCCGATGACCAAAATAGCCGATGACCAAGATGACCGACGACCAAGTCGGGACGCTAGTCGGGCAATCGGTCACTGGTCGGCCGATCGGTGACGCAGGTCGGCCGATTGTTGACTCTAGTCGCCTAAGCGAAACCGATGGTCGAATAACTGTGACTTAGCACCACTACAAGATAAAAGACTCTGAACTGAATGCTTGTGGATATCAAGGGGGGGCCTGCACCTGGCAGAGAAGGATATTCCACAATGAAGCTAATCAGGAACAGATTGAAGCAGGAATTCAAAACAAAGAAATGTTCTTCGCTCAAAACACAAAGCTTCAGTTTATCTTGCTCATGGATTCCTCTGGCTACGCACAAAGCGAGAATGGAACAACCACTGCACAGCAAGTTCAAAAGTCAAACTGATTCAAGTTCATCCATGGCAAAAGATGAACAGAAGAAATAAATTCATTTCAGCTCAAGAACAAAGCAGTAAACACGAAGAGGGATAGTGTACAGATCAAGCACAAGAATCAGCAGAAGAAAAAGCATGATTTCATTGCTAGAACAGGATGAACAGTACACACAAAAATCCTCTTCGAAAGTGACGGCGGCTACACAAGAAAGTTCTAAAGATTTCCTAGGGACTAGCACACACACATGCTCATACAGCCGCGCCGAGACATCTAGCCCACCCACTCTTTTTATAGGCTAGCTAGACACGGGAGAAGACAGAACTACCCTTAGGGTTTACAGGTTTCAGACTTAGAATCTAAAGGCAGAAGTGGAATTTCTACTTTAACTTTATTTGATGCTCCGCATAGCATAGACTTCACTACACTTCCGCACTGCGTAGATTTCATCGGGGCTTTGCTTCATGTAGACTCCATCAGGGCTTCGCATCACATAGGAATTTGTAACTGGCTTTGCACGTGGCTTTGCTTCTAGTGTGCAAACCAGGTTTCGTCGATGCCTTCGTGTGGTTGATGGTTTTACGTCGAAACCATCAAAGCGCTTATCGCCCCTGCGCCATGTACCCAGATTGGACCACCATGACCCCGCAGCTCCTTCAGCTCGGCGACCGCCCGTCCGTGTACCTGAGTCACACATGACCAGTGCCACGACAAGTCATCCCTTCAAAGTGCCTCCCTTCGGAGTCCCCTTCGAAGTGCCTCTCTTCGGAGGGCTTCGTTTAGCCTCCCTTCGAAGGTTTTCACTCATCGGCTGTTGCAATCACTCATCATCTCATATTGGAGCCATGAGGCCCACAGTCTTCACTATGGCTCCTCACAAGTGCCGACATAACCTGGCCTAGCGGCCGATCTAGCCGATCGGGCCATCTAGGGACGATCGGCCTAGATCGGTATATCAAGTACCGATAGAAGGTCATTTTTGCAATTTTTAAAATCCGTGTACTGAATTTGAAATTTGTTTTAAAAAATGTATTATTTAAAAAAATTCCAGCCACATCCATGCAAATACGTAGGCCGGAGTTCCCCTGCCTCTGCACAGCAAGCAGCAGCAGTACTCGTCTTTGTATTTTCTTAGATTACTACTGACTTCCGCTTCATGCATATGCATTGGTATTAAACAGGTATTTAGGTATTTACTGATGGATTACTTAGAAATGCAAGGAATTATAATAAAAATTAAGCTGTTTTTTCTTTATAGTTATCTTTGTAACTTTAAGAACTCGTCTTTACTGATGCTGAGTTCTTGAAGAACACAATCCGCCAGCTGGTAGCTCGACGCAAAAGATTTCTAGAGATGGAGAAAGAAATGAAAGAACTAGAGTTGAGGTCATCAAGTTCAGCACTTGGTCGAGTCGAATAGAACCAACCGTTCAAGTAATATTCATGCACATATGCCTGGCAATTACGTTTCAATTTGAACTAATATTTCAAGTAATTATATATTCATGTTAAGGGCTCTATGAGGGACAGAAGGCAGTGTATACAAACTTTGGAAGCTTTATTTGATATATATATATATGCATATATAGCAATTTGAGATGAATTCCCTTGAAATTTATGTCTCCTATAGAATGTACTCCTTGCGTCCAAAAATATTTTACTTTTAACTCTTTAACTTTGTCTTCAAAAGATGTTATTTTTATCTCCTTAATTTCCTTCGGTTTGTAAATCAAGCAGTTTTATTTTTTAAATAATTTTTATCTA